>CM059195.1:91011383-91105353 GCA_030323885.1 Branchipolynoe longqiensis
ACCCTCCTGACCTCATTGACCATGCCGTCTCAGCCCTGCTTAATGTGTCGCATGTGTCATTCACATCTGCAGACACCGAGCACCTCGGCTCGCCCGAGTTAAACTCGCAGCCTCTCAGCCGGCGACGCTGTGCAGTCACGCCTGTCATTGCGCAGCGAGGCGTGACGCGAGCGTTTGCAGCCTCAGCAGGCAGACCCTTGGCTGGTGTTGCTCGCTGATTTACAGCTGACTCGGCAGTGAGCGACTGGGCTGGCACCATTAGACGTCACGCTCAGAGTTTTATTCCGATGCTTGCATTTAGTTTTTCTTTGGGAATTATAGTTGTTTGGGAAAGTGCAAATAAAAGACCCCTTGCTGCTTCTCGGAAAGAGTAGCCTATGTGGCAGCAGCAGGTTTCCTCAAAATAAATATATCAGAATAACCATATGTTTGAAGTCCAATAGCCAATGATAACAGTTTAGAGGTGTCTTTAAATAAAACAAGCTTGACATTTTATGATGGTTGTTTAATATCGCAGCAGCAATCCAATGTTAGTGTTGACAAATTTATTATTCGGAGAATAAAGCTATTTACAACAAAAACGAAAACCGGTTTAAATTAGGTGGTGAACCCTCATGGCCGCCTTTATCGTGCTACCATATGTTGGCACCATGCCACTCTCAGGGTAACAAACTATTTCACTCAGTCATGTTATCCTGAAGCAGGCATAGTCCACTGATTTTGAACTTATGTGATACCTTTGATATAAATACTTCATTTTGACCATTTTGACCTACATTACCTCACAAAGACTGTTTGTAACCTTTATAACAAGTACATCCATTTCCTACCGCTACTTCTTCCATTATTAATGCATTCCCGTCCTGCCAATCCTTCTTTCATTATTGATGCGTCCCCTTCGTGGTGCTGCTTCTTTCATTATTAATGTGTCCACTTTCTGCTGCTGATTCTGCCATTATAAATGCGTCCACTTCCTGCCGCTGCTTATTCCATTAGTAATACATCCACTTCCTCCCACTCGTTCTTCCATTATTAATGCGTGCACTTCCTGCCACTGATTCTTCCTTTATTAATGCATCCACTTCCCTTGCTGCTGCCTATTCCATTATTAATGAGTCCAGTTCCTGCCACTCCTTCTTCCATTATTAATGCGTCCAGTTCCTGTCACTGCTTCGTCCATTATTAATGTCTCCCGTTCCTGCCTCTGCTTCTTCCAGTATTAATGCATACACTTGCTGCTGCTGATTATTCCATTATTAATGCGTCCACTTCCTGATGCTGATTCTTCCATTATTAATGCATCCACTTCCTCCCTCTCGTTCTTCCATTATTAATGTGTGCACTTCCTGCCACTGCTTCTTCCATTATTAATCCGTCCACTTCCTGCCACTGCTTCTTCCATTAGTAATGCATCCACTTCCTGCTATGGCTTCTTCCATTAGCAATGTGTCCACTTCCTGCTGCTTCTTCCATTATTAATGCATCCACTTCCTGCTGCTTCTTCCATTAGTAATGTGTACACTTCCTGCTGCTCCTTCATTCATTGTTAATGCATCCACTTCCTACCACTGCTTCTTCCATTATTAATGCGTCCACTTCCTCTCACTGCTTCTTCGTCATTAATGTGTCCCTTTCCTGCCAATGCTTCTTCCATTAGTAATGTGTCCACTTCCTGCCACTGCTTATTCCATTATAAATGCGTCCACTTCCTGTCACTGCTTCTTCCGTTATAAATGTGTCCCTTTCCTGGCTCTGCTTCTTCCATTATTAATGCATACACTTTCTGCTGCTGATTCTTCCATTATTAATGCATCCACTTCCTGATGCTCCTTCTTCCATGATTACTGCCTGCACTTCCTGTCCCCACTGCTTATTCGATTATTCATCTGTCCCCTTCCTGCTGCTCTTTCTTACATTATTACTGTGTCCCCGTCCTGCTGCTGATTCTTCCATTATTATTGCGTCCACTTCATGCAACTCCTTGTTCCATTATTAATTCGTCCACTTTGTGCCACTGCTTCTTCCATTATTAATGCGTCAACTTCCTGGCACTGCTTATTCCATTATTAATGCATCCACATCCTGCCGCTGCTTCTTCCATTATTAATGCATCCACTTCCTGCTACTGCTTCTTCCATTAGTAATGCGTCCACTTCCTGCTGCTGCTTCTTCCATTATTAATGTGTCCACTTCCTGCCACTGCTTCTTCCATTATTAATGCATCCACTTCCTGCTGCTTCTTCCGTTAGTAATATGTCCACTTCCTGCTGCTCCTTCCTTCATTGTTAATGCATCCACTTCCTACCACTGCTTCTCCCATTATTAATGGGTCCCTTTCCTGTCGCTACTTCTTCTATTATTAATGTGTCCACTTCCTGCTGCTTCTTTCATTAGTAATGTGTCAACTTCCTGCCGCTACTTCTTCCATTATTAATGTGTCAACTTCCTGGCACTGCTTATTTCATTATTAATTCATCCAGTTCTTGCCCTTGCTTCTTCCATTATTAATGCATCCACTTCCTTCTGCTCCTTCTTCCATTATTAATGCATCCACTTCCTGAACGGGCCGTACCTCACAACTATCCTTGTTGCACGAGCATGGGGCATATTAATAGGGCTGCCTCCTAAATCCGTCGGGCTGCTGGTTGTCGGTGATTGCATGACTAAAAAAAACCACACTCTGTGTCGTGCATCCAGCTTGTTGCATGAGACGCAGTGCCGGCCTGGAAGTCAGACACGCCCCGACAGTCGGGAACGAGGCATCGTTCCACCAGCACGCCGCATCACGTGACACACCCATCACGTGACATGCATCACCTGACGTGTGTGTCGTGCATCATGGGTAAGCGATATGCATTTGTATCATCTACTCTTGTGTTCTTTTCGCGCAGTAAAGTACACATGTATACAAAGAAAAACCACTTCCCCAAGTTTGATGCATTTCCTGATATGGTGACCTTAAATGTTGCAAAAATGTCAAACTCACATTCCCTTTTTCAGTCTAGGCTTTGTTTGGTTTAGTTCAGCATATTTTGCTTTAGAACATTTTATTCTGTGATGTCACATTATATTAAAGCTGCATTGCCCGATGAAAACATCACATCTTCCAAACCGAAACATTAAACTGGAATTGATCCTATATAGTCCAGTCAATTTGTGGTTAAACGTCACACTAATTGCAACAGAATTTTTCTCACCACCATGCATTTCAGTGTTATCCCCTTTGGAATATATCAACAGTCTAGGACATTAATATTGGTGGAAATGGGTGAACAACGCAATTAGCAGATGCCATCATGAAATATCAGTTTTCTTGGAATAACTCAGCAATGGAACATCCAATTAGCACAAAAAAGGTGTCTACCTATGTTGTTATGGGTAAGGAACATAATAAACACATTTATGAACAATTCTGATGAATTTATTATCATGAATTAAGCAAAGTACCCATTGCTGTCATGAAAAATGATTTACATTCAGCTTCATGTCAACATACTATTCAGCTATATCCATAATTTGGCATATACAAACTTTTGTCCATGTCTTTATAGAATATAAGAGAAAGTAAATATTGTATTTCTGTCATAAATTATCATAAATTATGCAGGCAGGTCCTTAGGGTTATATTTCCTTTGGACTTTTCATCACGATCCAATTTGTATGTGCCACAGCAATTTCGGATGGAAATGGTATTGTTCAATCAGAACCTTCAGGTCCACACACAATTTACAATTCTTACAGTGAAGCAGGTGGTTATTCAGTAATGATACTACAGTAGACATCGGGTTATAGCCATAATTATGGAGGGAAGTATCATGCCATCGAATACCTAACTTTGTCAAGAGTGATACATATATACAAGCTCAATGCAAAAAGGAACAGCAAGTTAGTTACATGTCAGTCATGTTTCAGGATTGCCCTCCTGTTTGTCAACATCGGGACTTGTTGAGTTACAGCAACTGATTCCCTTTGCTCTCTGGACAAAAAGATGAGAATTCAATTCCATTCTCCCTGAATGCACAATGTGTTGTCTTGCAGCCTGCTTTGCAGCTGCATTGGAATGTTTTGAGTAGTTTTGCTGGGGCAGGTGGGAGGAGAGTCTGCTTTGCAACCAACTGACCGTCACCTATCTACCAACCACATTCCTATGGTTCAAGATGGGCACCCTCTCCTTTTCACTCTTGGACCTGTAGAAATACTTACTGACTATGGTACTGCAGATGTTGGGTACATAACTTGAGCATCACCATAATTGGCGCTCTTAGCCACTTTCTCATTGAATCATTTGTACTGTAATCGATCGAGACTTTCCACAAGGCTGATGTTATAAAGCAAATGAGGGCCTTTTCCTCAGCCTTTGAAATATCACCTTTTGTCGCATAATTAGTGTCAAAGATGTCACCCAGACAGGCACATTCTGGACTTCCTTTCACTTTATTAACGGATGCACCCTTCCCTATGCTGTAAACCTTGAGGTTGTCTCACAACCCCGTCTGGCATGGACAAATACGATTCTTTTTGTCATTATCCCTTTCAGGCATTTTGAAGCAGATATCTCTTCAGCAGCAATTTCATCTTTCAGAAGTTTTTGGAGCAGTTTTCATGCCTCACAGAGGTCATCATCCAAGACTAAAACGTCATCCTGGATTTCATCCCCTTTAGTCTGCCTATCAGGATATGTGGAGTCATCATCTCCCAGCAAAAATCTTGGAATAGGAAAGTTGAATGCATTTGCTGCCAGGATCATGTTCAGTGCTGTTGCACTGAGAAGGTTTTCCCGTATGGCTCTTCTTACAGCCTTTCCACTCAACATGTGGTGAACTGCATTTGCAGCATATATGATCTCAGGCAGTTCTTGAATACCTGAGCCAGCCAGGAGGTGGCCTGTACATCCCAAGAAACTCATTTCCATGTGGAATACCCCTAACTTCAGTCAAACTTAGTTCCAACCTCACAATCATTATTGCCTTCCACCAAAGCGGTTGGTCAAATGTGATCACTGGAGTGATATGATTGTGCTTAGCTAGTTCACAAATGTATTTCAATGTCAAGTAGATGGATAATGCTTTCTTATTGCTCAGATCCATGTCAGTCATAGGCATAAATACAATTGAGCTTTTCCCTGGATGTGCTTTAGTGTGGACTGACTGTATCAACTCAGACCATGCTCACACGATCAGTGACACATCCCAAAAGACATCTATATTCTGAGTAGTGTCCAACACTTCCATAGCTTTCAAGTCTTCATGTGTCTATGGACTTCTTCCTGTGTGATCAGACTTCAAGTTCTTGATTTTGATTCTGCCAATCTTCACAATGTCTTCTGTGGCAACAGACGATTTTCACAGCTTTGCTTCTCAAATTTTCAGGTGTGTAGGCTGCAATAATACACCAGTGCTAGAAATCAGCAGGGATCGGTGGCCCGGGGCCACTCAAGATTCTGCTGTCCATTGAAATATTAGTTGTATTGAGTCGGCGATGGGTTCTTTGCATAAATTATGATCATTTATTCATCAGATTTGTTCATAAATGCCTTTATCATGTGCCTTCCCCAGGAACACATAAGTATATACACCTTTTCTTGTCCTAATTGGATATTCGATTGCTGAGTTATTGCAGGAAAACTGATATTTCATGATGGCGTCTGCTAATTGCGTTTTTCTCCCGTTTCCACTAATTTTAACATCCTAGACTTTTGATATGTTTCAAAGGGGATATACCTGAAATGCATAGTAGTGAAGAAGGTTCTGTTACAATTAGTGCGATGTTTGGCCATGCAATCGACTAGAATGACTGGACTATTAGGCTTTCTGCATTCCTTAAAAACGTAGTGGTGCGTAGAGGGACTATTAGTCTGTTTTAATAGAACATATCAAGGCTGATATTCAAAACGCTGGTGTGCACCCCAACATTTTATTTTGCATGTATTTATTTAGAATAGCTCCAAAAGTAACCTTTAAAATTGAACTTCTTGCAAATCAAATTTCAAGTGGATCATAATAATGATGAACCTAACATATTTATCGTGGACAAACTACGACAGAATCTCAAACCCATCTGACTATTCACCTTTGCTAGACTGTCGGCTTAGTACCTAACTCCCAGCCTGCCCCACTGTAACAATTTCCCCCTTTTCAAGTTCCCCTGGGAAATCTGAAAA
Source organism: Branchipolynoe longqiensis (assembly GCA_030323885.1). Lineage (NCBI taxonomy): Eukaryota > Metazoa > Annelida > Polychaeta > Phyllodocida > Polynoidae > Branchipolynoe > Branchipolynoe longqiensis. The sequence continues at coordinate 91,017,544 of CM059195.1, forward strand.
CGTTTTTAATTTCCCCAGAGGGAAATTAAAAACGTTTTCAGATTCCTGGGGGGGAATTAAAAACAGTTTTCAGATTCCTCCCCCTATTTTCAAATTCCCCCCTCCGGGAATTTAAAATTGTTTAAAAACTTTTAAAAACATTTTAAAATTCACACCTATAATATTTTGTTCTTAGCCATCTTGGAGACGTTTTGTGTCATTTGGGGTGAAATATGTTTTGTTGTACTAGTAATAATTTCCATTATGCTATTCTCTGTGTATTATTATATTTGTCATGAACAATTTTTTTAAATAACAAAAATTAACAAAATTAAAGAAAATCCCTCAAAATGGGGGGAGGGAAAGTTAAAACGAGGGAGGGAACTTGAAAACGTTTTCAAATTCTTGTGGGATGAATTTGAAAATGTTTTCAAGTTCCCGGGGGGCAAATTGAATCAGGGGGGAATTTGAAATCTTTACACTGGGGCTGATCAGAAGGCGCCGGGACGAGATGCCGGGGGTTGGTGCTGAATGCCTCGGGCGCCCCTTGGACGCGGGAAAGGTCAAGGCCGCAGGCATGGAGCAATGCAGCAGTTCCGGGCCAAGGCCACAGCTCAGGGATAGGCCGCAGATCAAGGGCAAGGCCGAAGGTGTGGGGCAGGGCCGCAGTTGCCAGTCAAGGCCACTGCTCAGGGTCAAGGCCGCAGCTATGGGGCAAGGCCACAGTTATGTGGCAAGGCAGCAGCTCTGGGTCAATTTCGCAGCTCCGAGTCAAGGTCGCACTTATAGGGCAAGGCAACAGCTCAGGGTCAAGGCCGCATCTATGTGGTAAGCCAACACCTCAGGGTCAAGGGCGCAGCTCAGGGTCAAGAGAGCAGCGCAGGGTCAAGGCCGCATCTCAGGGTCAAGGCCGCAGCTATGGGTCAAGGCAGCAGCTCCGGGTCAAGGCAGCATCTTAGGGGAAAGGCCGCAGCTATGGGGCAAGGCAGCATCTCCGGGTCAAGGCAGCAGCTCAGTGTCAAGGCCGCAGTTTGCGCCGTGACCTTCGCTGCTCCAGAAGTAAGTAGGTAAAACAACTGTTTTCACGCATATATTTAAAACTAAAACAGGAATGTCAAAAACTCTTGCATTCACAGCTCTTTTATATAGTAGTGAATCTTGGACTTTGAAAGCCGGAGAGAAGAGAAGGTTTGAAAGCTTCGAACTGTGGGCATGGAGACGAATGGAGCATCAAACTAACATAAGTGTTTTAGAAGCAGTTGGGAAACCTTGAAGCCTAATTTCACAGAGTCACTCTGTGCAGCTGCTGTACTTTGTTTACGTTGCTAGAAAAGTGGACGACAGGATGGAGACCCCGTAATGACTGGGATAATAGACGGCAAACAATGTAGAGGACAGCTTCAAATGCAATGTAGGGCAGCTGTTTGATAATATAAGGCAGCTGTTTGATAATGTAAGGCATATGTTTGACAATGTAAGGCAGCTGTCTGGCAATGTAAGGTAGCTGTTTGACAATGCAAGGCAGCGGTTTGACAATGTAAGGCAGCTGTTTGATAATGTAAGGCAGCTGTTAGATAATGTAAGGCAGATGTGTGACACTGTAAGGCAGATGTTTCACAACGTAAGGCAGCTGGTTGATAATGTAAGGCAGTTGTTAGATATGTAAGGCAGCTGTTTGGCAATGTAGTGCAGCTGGTTGACAATGTAAGGCATCTGTTTGATAATGTAAGGCAGCTGTTCGATAATGTAAGGCATATCTTGACAATGTAAGGCATTTGTTTGACAATGTAAGGCATATGTTTGATAACGTAAGGCATATGTTAGATAATGTAAGGTATATGTTTGGTAATCTAAGCATATGTCTGATAATGTAAGGCAGTTGTTATATAATGTAAGGCATATATTTGACAATGTAAGGGAGCTGCTTGACAATGTAAGGCAACTCTTTGACAATGTAAGGCAGCCGTTTGATAATGTAAGGCAGTTGTTTGCCAATGTAAGGCATCTGTTTTACCATGTAAGGCAGTTGTTTGATAATGTAAGGCATCTTTTTTATAATGTAATGCATCTGTTTGATAGTGTAAGGCAGCTGTTTGACAATGTAAGGTAGCTGTTTCATAATGTAAGGTATTCGTTTGACAATGTAAGGCAGATGCTAGATAATGTAAGGCAGATGCTAGATAATGTAAGGCAGCTGTATGATAATGTAAATCAGCTGTTTGATAATGTAATGCATCTGTTTGATAATGTAAGGCAGCTGTTTGACAATGTAAGGCTGATGTTTGACAATGTAAGGCAGCTGCTAGATAATGTAAGGCAGCTGTTTGATAATTTAAGGCAGATGTTTGATAATGTAAGGCAGCTGTTTGATAATGTAAGGCAGATTTTGATATGGTAAGGCAGCAATTTGATAATGTGAGGCAGCTGTTTGATAATGTAAGGCAGCTGTTTGATAATGTAAGGCAGCTCACTGGCATAAGAAGAATGCCTCAGATATAGGGGTGCAAACTGCCTCTACTTACATTGTCTTTGCTGGGATAACTAAATGACACCGTTCTAGAATGCTGGTCTGGTCCATTATTTATGTCCTTATCTTTTAATCTTGTAATCACTGTTTCTTTCAATCGAAGTCTTTTGTCCTACCACAAATAAGAAGCGGTCCAACCGACCCAGATTTGAATTAATTTGATCAGCAAGATCAGTTATCTTATTAAGTCAACAAAGATGGCATGCTGTTCAAACCGTTTCAACGCTTCCTGAGTCCCGCAGAAAAGTGCTCATTCAGTATACTCAGGGGGACTGCAATCATAATTAATAAGTTCAATAATCGGATTCCTGCAGCAGCACCAGCACCTGCCTGATGGTCGGGAATGTGGGCTGGAGGCTTCAGACAAATATTTATTGGGTAGTAAGTCTGAGTGAATAGTACATATTATTTAAAGCTGGTGTGTGTCTTTTGCTGCCTCGGGGCCTAGATAAAATATTCACCCCATACTTGTAATAGGGGTGAAAACAGCCCTATATAAAAGCCAGCGGATAATTTTGACATGCTGGGTAAATGAAATGAACAAATAAATTCTTAATTTCAGAAGCAAAATATATTCTTCACAGATATCCTAATATTTACCCATTTCTTTTGAGTTGGTAATAAAACATGTAGCTTAATATACTTTAAACCTGAAATCGACGGCATTCTATCACCACCATCTTGTCTTTTTGCATTCTCTGTCATTTCACCAACTCTGTGCCGATTGATACAAGTAGCCATTTGATACTGGAACCAGAGATTGTACTTCCTGTTCCATACTAAAGCTATTTTCCCCCAAATTTAGACTGCTGTTGTTGTTCATCCCTACTGTAAGTAGGGGTGAATCTCTTATCTACCCAGGGCCGTGTGGCTGCAGCCAGGCAAGGGACCGGGCAGGTTATGTAACATGGTGTAGTAGTCCGGACATGAGCTTCATTACGATACATTGGCAGCAAGGACTGCTCCGTCAATATCACAGTTTATAGCGATAGGTGGTGGTACGGTAGCCCCCAGGCAGCGCCGTGACAGGCCTGCCACCTACTGCATGCGGCTAGTGTAACCTCCCCCAGAAAATGATGTGGGACCTGGCAGGGCAGAGGCGGGTTACTTAATCGTAGATGCCACAGTGAGCGGAGATTAAAGACGTAAGAAGCAAACATACTCATTCTACTGCTTGCTTCGGTGTCTACAGTGTGAGGGTCAAGTCCCGGGTGGCCAACAGAGGGCCCCATCACTATACCTCCTCCACCACACAGGGTGACATGGAGAAAAAAAAGACAGCAGAAGATAAGATAGATGTGAACAAGGTACATTAAGTCATACAGTTGGATACTTGTGTGACAATCACATAACTATGAGTAATGTGCTGAAAACTATAGTGCACATTTACACAAACCACCATTATAGCTTATGTAAATAGTTCCTATGAGATAATAGCTATTATCCCGGCCACGGATAATGCCTGTCTTCATCCTAAAATAATACTTGCATAATAAATTATACAACACAACATCACCCTTTAAGTTGAGGAGCGGGACGTACCTCAGGTGGTAGAGTGTCCACCTATGAAGGAGCCGGTCATCCTATCTAGCTGAGGCTATTTTCTGTTACAGCCAATGGTCCACAACTGGTTCATCAAAGGTTGTGGTATGTGCTGCCCTGTCTGTGGGAAAGTGCATATATAAGACCCCTTGCTGCTTATCGGATATAGTAGCCTATGTGGCGGTCATAGGTTTCCTCCAAAGAAATATGTCAGAATCACCATATGTTTGACATCCAATAGCCAATGATACAAAAATCAATGTGTTCTAGAGGCGTCGTTAAATAAAACAAGCTTTCATTTTTCCGTTTAAGGTGAATCTGGCTCATTATTACTAGAGTGATATTTACAAAGTTCTGTTTCAGGGTGATATAAAGGGACATGTACATTGTAATGGGGAAGTTCCTGTGTTCAACAATGCACTGTGGAGGTAGTGGACTATTAGAGATCTAGTTAACGGGTTGTTTATCAGGAATGCTTGCATATTTGATATTTGATTTCTTCAGAAGTGGCTAGCTGTCTCAGCATTACCATTTTCTTGTATTTCACAGGAACAATATTCATGACCATTTGAAGCACCGTCTACACTGCTAGCTTTAACACATAAATTAAGACTGTATGCGGTCGCCTCATTGGTAGAGCGCAGGCTTCCCGGGTCAGAGATTGTGGTTTGGTTCCCGGTAGAGTCAAACAAATGACTTATAGAATTGATACTTGTCGCTTCCTAGCCTGACGCTCATCATTAATAGGATAAGTGTTATCATTAATAGGCTCAGTATTAGGATAATGTGACTGTGTGGGATATAGGGTCATGGTGCCGGCCAGCCAGGTTTCCCAGTGGGGGACCACTATACAAGTTGCCATGTGTGCGCACTGTCACAATTCGGTGCCGGTCCTGATATGCCCTTAGATGTGTCCAGGACGTAAACCTCCAACAAACAAACTGAAATTAAGTGGCATGTCATCAGCGAGCGGTCGACCTCACGAAGCTGTAGCCTGAGTGACTTCTGCTTTCCACTCTACGATGTGGTCGTAATGAACAAAAAGAGGAGGTGCTTTTCACCTACAATGGTCGGGTCTCACGGAGTGGAATGATCACACTTGGTGTGTCATGATACTAACAAATACCCTTGCCGTTTAGTCGAGTACTTTGTGTGAAACTCTCCATCCTTAGAAACCAATGTCGAAATACCATAGGAACAACAACACATCAACGACCTCCCCATGGCACAGAACTAAGTCCACCTGAACCTTTCAAGTTAACACTTTGTCCAAATATTGTCTGAACTGCTCGGTGAGTTGCTGCGGGACCGGGCCCCTTCTCAGCAGCTGCTGTTGTCCTGATGGGGAGGGACCCATGCCAACACTAGACGAGCTCACAGCAGCTCAGGCTCCTCAGAGGGGCTCCAAATGAAGGGGCAGACTTGCATGCAACAACGTTATTACCCGGCACCACCAACTCACACCTCCCACACCAGACCCCGGCCACTGCCTCCCCCACCCCACGCTCCACCCCACTCCACCCCACCAACCCACCCCACCAACCCACCTCCCACACCAGACCCCGGCCCCTCCCTCCCCCACCCCGCCCTCCCACCCCACTCCACCCCACCAATCCACCAACCCACCCTCCCACACCAGACCCCGGCCCCTCCCTCCCCCACCCTACCCTCCCACCCCACTCCACCCCACCAATCCACCAACCCACCCTCCCACACCAGACCCCGGCCCCTCCCTCCCCCACCCCACTCCACCCCACTCCACCCACCAATCCAACCAACACAACCTCCCACACCAGACTCTGGTAGTCTTCCCGACCCATCCTCCCACCCACCTACCACCCCCTCCACCCCCCACCTCCCACCTCAGACTCTTCTGGCGACTGCCCCCGCCCCACCACATCCTAACCACCTTGATACAAGATTCACCCCGTACTGCTGCAGTAGGGGTGCAAACCAACCCTATATAAAAGCTGTCGAAAATGCGGGTCAAAGAATTGAGAGCCTAATTTCACAATCTAAGAAGCAACATTTATTCTGTACATCTGTCTTATTGATAGCCCGCTACCTTTGAGTTGAAAAATATAATATAATATCTAGTTTAATAAGATGTAAAAGTGAAATTGATTGCATTCTCTCTCATTCACCAACTCTGTGTTGATATAAGTAACCATTTGACACTGGTGCCAGGCATTCTACTTGTTGTTCCATACTAACGCTATTTTCGACCGTATTTATATAGGGTTGCTATTCACCCGTGTACTACAAGTACCGGGTGAATCTTTTATCTACCTCCCACCCTGTCCCCTCCCGTCCTGCGCCACCTTCCCACATCGCCCCCCCCCCTCCTGCACACATCCCTCCCCCATCCCCTCTCCCTCCACCCTATCCTCCACCACCCCCGTACCCCCCCCCCCCCCCCCCCCCACACACCACCACCACCACCACCACCACCACCACCCCCCCACCACCACCACCACCCCCCCACCACCACCCCGGAGAGTCATTCTCCACACATAACACATTGTATTCCTTTCGCCCTCGGCTACTTTCCAGCTCTGCGACTCACCACCCTTTAAATCTCTTAGATCCACTTCAGTTAGGACTTTGTTAATCATGTCCGGGTTTGGGCCATCCTGATGTGACCTTAGATGTTGCTATGACGTAAACCAACAAACAAACAACAATGTACTGATGTATTCCCCTCTCATTTATCTATTTCCTATGTGACGCATTTATATAGTATTACTAAGGATAGGTGATTCCACGCTCTGCTATGGTACCCGCCTACGTCTGTTTGAGGGGGGTGATGAAAATGTGACATATTGCGCCTAGAGTAGGCTTAGAACCCACACCTCTTGCCATTCCAGGGCTAATTCCATTCCACTACCTAGGCTCCCTGATGCAATCACCCTATCCATGCCTACCTGGCTATATATGGTGCTCCTTGCCTGGGAGGTCAGTGCAGACCATTACACTCGTCCCGGATTTAATTGTAAGTTTTTGAAAGGTTTACATCCATAAGTTGCTTAATGCTTACAATTACATACACACAGTCAATGCAATTATATATATATATACATAGGCTCAATGGCGATTCAATGCAGAGCTTGTATCCAGGTCACAGCAACCAGTGTTGTGGAGCGTGATGACAACAGAAAATAGTGCATGTAGAGCAGGATCCAAGCCCACACTTCTTGCCATTCTGAAGCTAGCGTGCTAACCATTACACCACCTAGGCTCCCTGATGTCATCACTCTATGCACGTGTACCTGTCCATCTGGCCCCTTGCCTGAGAGCTCAGTGCATACTTCTACACTTACGCTGCATGTGTTGTTGGTTGATCAGGTTGTGTCTGCCATGTACTGTGGCTACCGCTCGACTCTTTTCTTTTCTTTTTTCCTTGAAGATTTATACTGCCTATCACCGATAAATCTGAATAGTCTTGTTTTCACCATTACACAGTTGGCCGATAGAAAGCCAGAGCCTACACTTTTACCGACCCAAGGGATTTTGAATTTCCCACTCGACATAGACATGGTATGAGAGCAACTGGCCTTTAATGATGCTGTGATAAGTTGTACACGGTGGTGGAAATCCAAATTGGCAGAGCCGATGACATGGGGAATCGAACCACCGATTTTCCAATTATGAGTCCGACCTACAAACAAGTCAGGCACTCTACCCACTCCGCCATAGAGAACACCACTGTGGCATCGATTCGCTGTTCTTTGTCTCCCACTCCTTGATACACCATGCATCTGCAGCCTGGCGGCTGCAGCTGATTCTCTTTGCGCATGCAACCACTCAGGTGGTTCGCAGCCACCAGTCCACCTGGGATCCATTGTACCTGATTTGTTCTGGACTAAGACCAACTAGATGTCCTTTGTTGTGGCAGGTCCCACTTCAGGGAATAGATAACCAGAGGAAGTATCATTGGAAGTAAAGCTGCATCTCTTTGTAATATATGTGTGTGCTTCCTCCTGTGTAGTTAGCCGGGTCCTCTGTGGTGGTAGAGTAGTTAAACACAACACACCTGACAGTGTGCTGGTGTTTATTCTCTTACAAATAACTGGTTCAATGCAATGCTACTCTCCTCTCCTCCTGCTCCTCCTTTGTGCATGACCTGCTTGCCTGAGTGCATGTATGCATTTCCAGGTGAGTGTGTGGTCTCCTTATATACCTTGACCACTCTCCACTCCCCTGGCAACAAGTTTACCCAGAATGCAAAGTAACTTCCTCTCTATGGAAATCTTCTCACAATAATTAACAGTCGCATTCCCTTCTGGAAGGCAGGCTCAGTGAACGTATTGTTGACAGCTTACTAACAATTCATTGTATCATTCTACCCAACATATAGGGATACTACCTCTGCTAGCCATTACATACTGTTTAGTGAGTTTTGTATCATGTTGGTACACTCAAATAATCACATCTCATTCTCTCACCCTCCTCTTTCTATATTTTATTACTATTTCATCCAACAAAATGTCACTGTTATTTATGTGGATTATCCCTCAGCTAATTTGGCTTGGGCTGGTGGTGACACATACTACAAGGGGTGGGTGGTTGGGACTAATCCCAACCACCCATATGCAAACACCGGCCACCCAAATGCAAACATCACCCACCACTTTTATGCAACCCCTACTGGCAGCCTGGAGCCGGCCCCCTTATACAATAAGCAATAACTACAGGTCCTATTGTTAGGGCTGTATTTACTTAGTCCATGCATTTAATTAATTCCTGCTGCATTTAACGTGGATATCGTTTGCATACTTTTACATCTTGATGCAGTTAACTCTATTCCCAAGTTCCACCTGTTTACAATAGCTTTTAATGGTAACCATACTTTCTCTACCCTCCACTCTAACTAAGTTGTAAATATCTCATATCATTACAAATGTAAGATTTAAGACCTAAATGCACTGGGATTGGCCCCACTGCTTCACTGGTCACAGCTGGTCCAGTGTATTATTAACAACCCCACCCCAACAACATAATTTATAAACTCACATAACTAACTACACTAAAGAAACACTAGAATATTTCTAACAAACTCACATATATATACCGCTTGCCTAACTGCAACTGAACATTAAAACTTACTACACCTTTACCAACTGAATACAGAAGATAACTTCTGCTGACATTCTAAATACTATGTAAATACTCACATTGATCTGACTAATATTGATCTAGTTATAATACACTACTGTTACCATATTGCTATGGAACCTTTCGGTTACAGAATTTCATTGTGTTACATGTTGCAAATTGTGTATTCAACAGTTATTTTATACCTTATTCTATATACCGTTTTCGTAAATAACCCTGGATTGAAAAATGGCTGGAAGACCAGAGCTTTGGCACTGACAAAAGACTTATTCAGCAGAATAAACATATTTACCACCAACACAACTAAAGAAGAATTATTGAGTACTGAAGACCACCTTTTTGTTGTTCTTTTTCTTTGTGACAAGTTTTATATTCAGCCCATAACGTGTAAGCTCCAATGAGGGTGTTTGTTTTCAATGCTGGACAGCTGTGATACTGGATTGGTCTGGTCCCGCACTCAGGAGTGTTTACCTGATCTTTTTTCGGGCCAACCTTTGGCGGTTTTGGGTGTTAGTAGTTTGTATATTATTTTTTTTAAGTTTTCAAAGTTTTTTTTCCCTAACCTGTATATGATAACTTAGCCTACTATGTACATCTACGCAGATGACATACAGGCAGATGACATACAGGGAGAGGATCCCACCCTTAGAATGATCTCTGCCTCGCAAGCCTCAGAAAGTCACAGCGTAAACTGAGTATCCCTACTAACACTCGAGCAGGTGGTAGGTATATACAGAAATGTTGCTAGCACCTCAAACACTAACATAATTAAGGCTAGCCACTAACAACTAGGATGCCAAGGCAACTATAAAATTGAGACTATCGATGTTCAGCGAGGAAAAGAAGCCGCAATGCGATGCATGGCCTACTCGTTATGGTCAGGGTAAATACGCCATCACACAAACAAACAAAAATGAGGGCATTCTATTAAATTTACATGATTCAATTGATATTATTATTTTCCCTCAATTCAAATCAGGCATATTCAACCGTAGCGTATGAGTGGGCATGTTTATTGGCGAATCGATTACAGTTTTTTTTATAACAAATAAACAAAATGGCTACCATATACGCATCCCACAGCTGGCGGCGTTTCTGCACCCCGCGCTGGCGGCGTTACTGCACCCCGCGCTGGCGGCGTTCCTGCACCTGGTGGAGGCAGGCTGGTCACGTGCGGTGTATTGGTACCTGCAGATCGATACGTAATGATTGGGTGTGGACCTGCACATGCACAAATTGATCACACCTCACTGCACCCTCCGGTCTACTACCTGCATCAGTCACACCCTCCCGTCATGTGTTACTAACAAGCACAGGTGGATCTCACTAACCTTCTCTCCCACTCATCTATATTCTCATTTGAAAATAGTTTACTAGTATCATATTATTAACGCTGTGGTGCTCGAGGTGTAAATTGGCCGGAGGAAATGTCTCTAGAATGCGTGGAAATTGCCTCTCATGCAGATTTATCTCATGGTATTGGAGTTACACAGAGATAGTAATTCTGATAGAGCGCTATTGTGTTATATCATGTATTATGGCAATATTACTGGCGATGGAGTGCCTTGTATTGTCTGTGAGTAGTGACTAATATATCCGTGATTATACATCTCAATGTACCGGCTACAACTAATGCCATACTCATTGATACACAATATCTCTCACAATTTCTAGCGATGATTTTCCTGGCAAAGAACTAATATATTGATACGTTGGGTTAATATATCCAGTAAAGATTAAATGTGTTTGGTGTAAATATTTGAAACTAGGTCAATATCTGCTGAAGGTTAGCCATATCATATGATGTATTTTTTTCCGAGTTTGGCATTATTCATTTCCAATGGATATGGCCTAGGAACTTGTCAAATCGAATGATGCTGGACATTTTGTGAATTGATTTAATCATTTTCTTTACTTTAAGTATTCTTTCACAACACAACCAGCAGAGTGTGGCGCGGTACAATAGGTGTTTTAACACACACACCTTGTGGCGTAATGTGCTTCCTCTAAGGGACCTCTTCGACTGTCAGCAGACACCGTATTTATGTGCCTATATTCTGATGTATCTGGCCATGGACAAATAAAGAGAAAAAGAAAAGCCGGTCCGTGTTGGGAACAGTGGCATCCTGATTCCTACATTTTCAGTTCAATATCAGTGACACTTGTGGGTATGCAGGTATTGCAGGTATAGCAATACCTCAGGGAATCTGATGCCCCTGCCCTGCAGAGTTGTAAACCACTGCCTTGTGGTACAGGTTTGTGAGAGAACCAAAGGCTAAGGGAGCAAACCCTATGCAGAAAACCATGTCACTGTGGCAGCATTAAGGGTGGTTGATGTATGGAACTGCCAACATCTCCTGACCAGCCACTGTAGGGACAAATAGTTTTGCGCCTGTCTTGACATGTTCTTGCTGGTGTGAAACCTGTATTTGCTCCGCAAGAGAGTGCCGCTGATAATTCGCAAAAGCCAGCAGCACTTAACACTTTTGCAGGCAGCTTTCATGAAATCTCATTAACACCGACTCATGGACGCAGCTCTCACAGCAGAGAGCTAAATGGAGAGTGGCAGTCAAGTAATGAAAGCAGTCTTTGTCGCATCGCGACCGACAGGATGATGTTGATCATGATGATCAGTGACACTTTATATGGTTAACTCAGTCAAGTGACTGAGATAACACAACTTATAATCTAGCTAATGGCTAGAAAAACAGATAACAGAAACTCTGCTGAACATAAACAAAACAGCCTGTATCTGGAGAGTGCCTCAGTCTTGCTCAGGCTGATCATGTGGTGTGTGAAACTAGGCCATGATCACCGACAGCCTCAGAGAGGTCACAAGATTGACCTGCATCTTAGCCAGTAAGTTCTGAAGCACATGGCTTCCTCTAGCAGTGGTGTGAACATGCATTGTTGTCAAATCAGATGTATTCCATAAATATAGCACCAATTGATAAGTGTGGGCACCAGGCCTGCTGTATCCACACACTACCCTCACTGTGACTATGTACATGCTGGAACCAGACCTGCTGTATCCACACAATGCCCTCACTGTGACTATGTACATGCTGGAACCAGGCCTGCTATATCCACACCCTGCCCTCACTGTGACTATGTACATGCTGGAACCAGACCTGCTGTATCCACACACTGCCCTCACTGTGACGTTGTACATGCTGGTACCAGGCCTGCTATATCCACACACAACCCTCACTGTGACTATGGACTTGCTGGTACCAAGCCTGCTATACCCACAGACTGCCCTCACTGTGATTATGTACTTGCTGGTGCCAGGCCTGCTATATCCATACACTCCACACACACTCCCCTCACTGTGACTATGTACATGCTGGTACCAGGCTTGATATATCCACACACTGCCATCACTGTGATTATGTACTTGCTGGTACCAGGCCTCCTATACCCACACACTGCCCTCACTGCGAGTATGTACTGTGTACATGCTGGTACCAGGCTTTCTATATCCACACACTGCTCTCACTGTGAGTATGTACATGCTGGGACCAGGCCTGCTATATCCACACACTGCCATCACTGTGAATATGTACATGCTAGTACCAGGCCTGATATACCCACACAATGCCCTCACTGTGATTATGTACATGCTGCTACCAGGCCTGCTATATCCACACACTGCCCTCACTGTGACTATGGGCATGCTGGTACCAGGCCTGCTGTATCAAGACACTGCCCTCACTGTGACTATGTACATGCTGGTACCAGCCGTGCTATACCCACACACTGCCATCACTGTGACTATGTACATGCTGGTACCGGGCATGCTATTCCCACACACTACCCTCACTGTGACTATGTACACGCTGATACCAGGCCTGTCATACCCACACACTGCCCTCACTGTGACTATGTACATGCTGGTACCAGGCCTGATATATCCAGACACATCCCTCACTGTGACTATGGACTTGCTGGTCCCAGGCCTGCTATAACCGCACACTGCCCTCACTGTGACTATGGACATGCTGGTACCAGTCCTGCTATACCCACACACTGCCCTCACTGTGACTATGTACATGCTGGTACCAGGCCTGCTGTATCCACACACTGCCCTCACTGTGACTATGTACATGCTGGTACCAGGCCTGATCTATCAACACACTACCCTCACTGTGACTATGGACCTGCTGGTACCAGGCCTGCCACTGCTTCCCTATTCGGCCTGCAGTTCATTCAAGCTATAATCTGATGCATAAAAGCAGGCGGCCAAGCAAAACACCACTTGGCGCCCGGGTCTGTGCCCTCCCAGCGCCTGGCCGCGCCCTGATAACTCCAGCTCAGCGCAGCAATCATCCGCGCAATCCGCATATTTACAGCACTTTTTTTTTTTTTTACAAACTCTCCCCTCTCCTCATGTGCAATTATTGAGCCTCACTTCGCCATTAACCACACATCTGTCTATTCTCTCTACTGTTTGTGTTTCTATTAAGATGTCAATCTAGTGTCTATATAAGTATGTGATCTATGTGATGTATATGTATTATACAAGTATAAAGGAGCACTATTGCATTGCTATTTGATATCCAGTTAGTCCGGCGTACCCCACGCACGTGACCAGTAGCGCCACGACCGCCACTATACCTAACTATGGATGCTCAAAACTGTAATTCGCACCCGAGACTATTGTTATATATACATGATATATCCATATACGTGGTGTATAACAAATGATGCAAATATACAGGCGTGAAAGTGAATTTATTGTCTTTATATACATATATATATATGTACATATATTTATATATATAAACACAAGTAAAATTGTCAGCGGTACAATGACTGAGCGTAATGGTCATTGAGGAATAGGCGGGTAGGTGGCGCCACATGGAGAGGTTAGGTTGCATCAGTATATGACCTAAAGGCTACCTTCAACTAAGTTCAACTACTTTCAACTACGTTAGCCCCCACTAAGTTCAACTACGTTCAGCTACATCCACTAATGGCCATGTGAACATGGCATGCATGACGTGGAATAGCCATGGTTGTGTGCGGGTCAAAGTATACGAGACTATGCTAGAGTATGCTAGAGTACGCTAGAGAACTTTAAGAGGTATGTTCTACTACGTTCGACTTCGCCACAGTATGTTAGCATCACGGATGCCAATTCAGCCTCTAACATACCTCTTTTGAACATGTCCTCAAATTAAATCGGAGATCACGGCTCACCCATGTTATTAGCAAGTTAACATCAAGGACAAGTATGCAAGCCCGTATGTTCAACTATATCCAACTACGTTCAACTGCGTTCAACTAGTTGAACTACGTTCAACTATGTTAGCCTCCACTACGTTCACCTACATCCACTAACGGCTATGTGACCAGAGGGCTAAACAACTATATACCAGTTTGTTTGTTGTTGGTTTGTTTACATCCTAGCAACATCTAAAGGGCGCATTCCTTAATGTGGTATGTGGTATGCGAATGCGAATGCGAATGCGACAAAAAATCAAAACGCCTTGAAGCCTATGGGCTACATTCCTTACATGTGGTATGCGGCATGCGGCATGCAAATGCGAATGCAAATGCATTTTCCGATTGGTCCATGTAGCGATCGGTGCGGCAGGGTGTGAATAGAAACCTGAGTCTGATGTGTCCATTAGTTTAACACTAGGATAGGTGACTGAGCATTACGGAAAGGTCACACACTGGGGTGCTGAGTGGAAACATATGGTAGTGGTGGTGGTGGGGTTCAGTCAGTTGCACTTGTCCATTAGTTTAACGAGGAGAGGCGATGGAGCATTACGGAACGGTCACACACAAGGGTGCTGAGGGGAAACATATGGTAGTGGTGCTGGTGGGGGTTCGGGTTGGTAAAAATGCTACCAGAGCCACAAAAATATGAACACTTATCTATAATTTGGTAATTATAAAGGTAGGAATATAGCCAGTCGTGTGCCGCATGCCTCATGCTGCATGCCGCATGTAAGGAATGCTGCCATTTGCATACCGCATGCTGCATGCCACATACCGCATACTGCGTGTAAGGAATGCCTGCTTAATGTCATATCAGGAAGGGTACCAACTTGTGATAGTGCGTAATCATGGCGACTTTATAGTGCTGCCCCACTGGTAAACCAGGCCGCCATCACCATAACCTAATATCTCACTCACTCACATTATCATGACACCGAACCAACCAGTCATTGTCCTATCCTTATAATACCGAGCGCCAGGCTAGGAAGCGACAAGTATCAATTTTAAAGTCATTGGTTTGACTCGAACAGGATTCGAACCCACAAACTCATGGGTTCGGATCTCTCGATTTCCCAAAACAGGAGACGGACGCTCTACTCATTCGGCCACCCCGTCTGGTAACTATATAACAAGGTAACCCCAAGATAACGTAACAACTACATAATGTAACAAATAACTAAGGTAACAACTAATCAATATAACAACTAGATAACAAGGGCATAACTGCTTTAGCTATTTTTCATCACTTGTACCAAACCATTGAGTGACACACACATTACCACGTGACCTGTTCTTTCATTCAGCCACTTCAGTAGTCTCAAATTCACTTCCCCTGCTCCTGTCCTCATTCCAGGTCCCATCCTGTTGCTAACCATATGGATTAAGCTCAGCAGGAAGTGATACTGGACGCTGGGCAGGCGCCCCGACTCGGGACGGGACCTGGTCCGGGAGGTTAAAGCTCGAAGCCGGCGGAGGCAATGACTGATGAGGCGGCAGATACCGGGAGACAGGCGGGCAGTGGGTGCGTGAGGATAGCTGCCACCGGGCTGCGAGGTGTGGAGTAGGGGCGTGAGGGGGTGGAGGGCAGACCACCACATATACTTGTCACTGTTAGTAGGGGCTGGTGTGTGTGGTGTGAGTGAGGTGTGTGGAGGGCAGACCACCGCATAGACACACTTGTAATTGTTAGTAGGTGGTGGTGTGTGCGATGTGGGTGAGGTGTGTGGAGGGCAGACCACCACATAGACACACTTGTCACTGTTAATAGGTGGTGGTGTGGGTGGTGTGAGTGAGGTGTGTGGAGGGCAGACCACCACATATACTTGTCACTGTTACTAGGTGGTGGTGTGTGTGGTGTGAGTGAGGTGTGTGGAGGGCAGACCACCACATAGATACACTTGTAATTGTTAGTAGGTGGTGGTGTGTGTGATGTGGGTGAGGTGTGTGGAGGGCAGACCACCACATAGACACACTTGTCACTGTTAGTAGGGGCTGGTGTGTGTGGTGTGAGTGAGGTGTGGGGAGGGCAAACCACCACATAGACACACTTGTCATTGTTAGTAGGGGATGGGGTGTGTGGTGTGAGTGAGGTGTGTGGAAAACAAACCACCACGTAGACTTGTCATTGTTAGTAGGTGGTGGGGTGTGTGGTGTGAGTTTGGTGGGTGGAGGGCAAACTACCACATATACACACTTGTCATTGTTAGTAGGTGGTGGTATGTGTGGTGTGAGTGAGGTGTGTAGAGGGCAGACCACCACATATACTTGTCATTGTTAGTAGGTGGTGGGGTGTGTGATGTGAGTGAGGTGTGTGGAGGGCAGACCACCACATATACTTGTCAGTGTTAGTAGGTGGTGGTGTGTGTGTGGTGTGAGTGAGGTGTGTGGAGGGCAAACCACCACATATACTTGTCATTGTTAGTAGGTGGTGGTGTGTGTGCTGTGAGTGAGGTGTGTGGAGGGCAGATGACCAGATAGACTTGTCATTGTTAGTAGGTGGTGGTGTGTGTGGTGAGAGTGAGGTGTGTGGAGGGAAAACTACCACATATACTTGTCATTGTTAGTAGGTGGTGGTGTGTGTTCTGTGAGTGAGGTGTGTGGAGGGCAGACCACCACATAGACTTGTCATTGTTACTAGGCGGTGGTATGTGTGATGTGAGTGAGGTGTGTGGAGGGCAAACCACCACATATACTTGTCAGTGTTAGTAGGTGGTGGTGCGTGTGCTGTGCGTGAGGTGTGTGGAGGGCAGACCACCACTAGACTTGTCACTGTTAGTAGGTGATGGTGCGTGTGGTGTGACTGAGTTGTGTGGAGGGCAGACCACCACATAGACTTGTTACTGTTAGTAGGGCGATGGTGTGGGGACCAGGATTATGTAACAGAGAAGCAATGGGTGCCCCACTCCCTTTCAGACATAAGTGCCTATGTGGAAATGTGATAACACATTGCGACCAAGATTCTGATCTGATGTTCATACTCAATAGACAGTTACTAGTTATTGAAATGTTCCCTTCGTGCACCAGAAAAAGGGCAATTGAAGGAGAGAAGCATTGACATATGTTTGTTGTAACGGTTTGCAACTACCTGGTACCATGGGGCTGATGGGCAAGCACACCCAGCCAACATGCATACATTATGGATACCACCCACAGCTGGGGGTTGAGTGACAGCTGCCCCCTATTAGGGTGTCACCCACCCAGGCTGTAGAGGGTGTCTGATTGGATGGCTGTATGAGCCCAGTCACCTGCATTCCTTATACCTGACACATAGACCCCACTCTAGGCACTCTTGGCTAGGCTCTCTAGCAAGTGACACTCCACTCTCTACACTTGAACTAGCAACATCTATTCCAAAATCATTGGAGCCAGGTTCAATCGGTTGTAGCCACTGATTCTGATATACACAAGTAGGATTGATGAGGATCTGTGTGGGCATTTGGTAAGCATTGAGGGTGATATGTCACCAGTAGGTTAACAGGGGTTGATGTCAATAAAGTACAACCTCTTCACTGTCAGTCTTGCATGACTTGTCTTCCTTTCTTCCTTATGAATTGTTGAGAGTAACAACAGGTGGGAACTGACAGACAGTTGTCAGAACACACCTGTGGAGACTAGTAATGGTTGGGGTTCAGACGGCCGAGTCCCGACATATTACACAATATCCCACAACTTTTCGCAAATGCTGAAACACCAGTGATACACCACTGACGTTTGTTGTATTCAGGGAATAAATGCGTGAATAAAATAAACAAATATCTACTAACAACGTGTGAATAGTGCCACTCCTTTTCCCCCAATCACACTGCACACCTTCAAAGGAGGCGTTGCAGTGTGTGGGTAGCTTCCCACCGTCCGTGCCTCTTCTGGGTGGTTCGTAGTTATTAATCGATTGTCACAGTCGAGTGATTCTGACGCATCAGGCCGCACTAAGCCATGCGTGACGTACATGACAATGGGCGCGCGGTATGTAAGGGGTTGGAGTGGGATGGGGGCGTGATGGGGGCGTGATTTGGGGGTGTGATGTGGCGGTGTGATTTGGTGGTGTAATGTGAGGCCCTGATGTGGGGATGTGAGGTGGGGGTGTGATGTCGATGTGTGATGTTTGGGTGTGATCTAAGGGTGTGCTGTGGGTGTGTGATGTGGGTGTGTGATGTGGGTGTGTGATGTGGGTGGTGTGATGTGGGGATGTGATGTGGGGTGTGTGTTATGTTGGGGTTTGATGTGGGGTGTGTGTGATATCAAGTGATGGACGCATTGATGCTGAGATACAGAGGAGGATGGCCAAGGCTAGCGCATCTTTCAGCCGACTACGCCAGAGACTCTGGAACAACCACCATGTGTCCATTCGGGTCAAAGGTAAGATCTACCACGCAATTGTGCTATCCACCCTACTCTACGGAGCTGAGGCCTGGACAGTGTACAGACAGCAGGTGAAAAAGCTGCATGCCTTCATGATGCGACATCTGCGTTCAATCATGAGGCTAACCTGGAAGGACAAAGTGACGAATAAGGAAATACTCGAACGGATGGGGCTGCCCTCTATGGAAGATCTTCTGATCAAAAAGAATCTCCGGTGGACTGGACACCTCATGAGGATGTCATCAGACAGGCTACCAAAGCAGATCCTCTATTCTCAACTGTCTTCTGGCTACAGAAAGAGAGGGCGCCCTTCCGCGGTTCAAAGATACCATCAAGAGAAACCTGAAGCTGAGAGACATTAAGACCGACTCATGGACGCAACTCTCACAGCAGAGAGCTAAATGGAGAGCGGCAGTCAAGTAATGAAAGCAGTCTTTGTCGCATCGCGACCGACAGCATGATGATGTGTGTGATATGGGGTGTGAGTGTGATGTGGGGTGTGATGGGGGTGGTGTGGGGGTGTGATGTGGGGGTGTGATGTGGGGCGTGGGACATGGCAGTGCGATGTGGGGGTTTGATGTGGGGTGTGAGACGTGGGGTGTGATGTGGGGTGTGTAATGTGGGTGTGTGATGTGGGTGTGTGATGTGCGGTGTTGGACGTGGGAGTGTGATGTTGGGGTTTGATGTGGGGTGTGAGACGTGGGGGTGTGATGTGGGGTGTGGGATATGTGGGTGTGATGTGTGGTGTGTGATATGGCTGTCTGATGTGGGGTGTGGGTGATGTGGGGGTGTGATGTGTGGGATGTGGGGGTGTGATGTGGGTGGGTGATGTATGGTGGGTGATGGGGGTGTGTATGGTGTGGGTGTGTGATATGGGGTGTGTGTGAGGTGGGTGTGTGATGTGTGGTGTGTGATGTTAATGTGGGGTGTGTGATGTGTGGTATGTAATGTCTGGTGTGTGATGTGGGATGTGTATGATGTGGATGTGTGATATGGGGTGTGTGATGTGGGGTGTTTGCTGTGGGGGTCTGATGTGTGGTGGGTAATGTGGGGGTGTGAGGTGGGGTGTGTGATGTGAGGCAATGATGTGTGGTGTGCGATGTGGGGTGAGATGTGGGGTGTGTGATGTGTGGTGTGTGATGTGGATGTGTGATGTGGGTGTGTGATGTGGGTGTGTGATGTGGAGTGTGTGGTGTGGGGTGTGTGATGTGGGGTGAGATATGGGATGTGTGATGTGTGGTGTGTGATGTGGGTGTGTGATGTGGGTGTGTGATGTGGGGTGTGATGTGTGGTGTGTGATTTGGGGTGTGATGTGGGGTGTGTGTGATGTGGGGTGTGTGATGTGGGGTGTGTGTAATGTGGGGGTGGTTGTCAGAGTACTGAAGGCCCTGCACAATTAATCAGTTGTGACCAAAGATGATCATATTCATATCTAATCAGGGGGCCATTCCTCAGGAGTCTACTTAAGACGCACAGTCGCTAATCGAACTGTGACGTCACGATTCCGAGCTGAGATATGCTGCTAATTGTTTGCTATATACATATATATATATAAAGGTCGGCTACATTACAAATGAGAGACAACCAATGAAGCTGGGTTGAGATAAATATATTCTCTGGAATACATATATCCTAGCCTAATAAAAGACTAAATCCCCAGCGCGAGCAAACACATGGGTGTGCCATACTTGAGGAAGATGGCCGGGGGTGGAACCACTGGTTCCATCAGTGTGGTAGGCTGTAATTATCAGCAAAATATGATAATACTAATAATATAATAACATAATTCTCTTCTGCGGCTTTATACTCACAGCACATATGTATCTGTAGAGCAACTCCGGTTGAGGAGACATTCTGAGTGCTGCAGTATGCAGCCTTCAGAGCGTCAAGGCGACTGAAAACTCCCCAAAAGAACAAATGTATCGAACACTAACCAGCGGGGTGGACTAATCAGCCAGAGCCCTGGCTGACTTCCCATGTGGAAGATTGTATGTTCAAAAACCCGTGGAGTCGAACAAATGAGTTACAAAATTCACAGTTTGCACTATCTAACCTGGCGCTCAACATTTCTATGAGAGGGCAACGACTGGTTTGCTCAGGATCAGGATAATGTAACTGACTAGGATATTGGGTCATGGTGATAGGAGCCCCGTCTCACAGTGGGGCATCACTATAAAGTTGCAATGAGCGTGCAATGTCACAAGTCGGTAGCCATACTGGTATGACCTGAGATGTCCGCGTGGGGGCGCCCTGGTGTCAGTTTGCAAAGTTATCAGCTGCTGCTGGTTTTGTATTAAAGCTGCATAGTCCCGTGAAAACTACACATTTGCAAAACCAAACCAATTATCTAGATTTGATTCTACATATCTAGCTTAGATACTGGTGCACTTATTGAAGATTTGTCACCACATAGAAGAGAATACTGGGCTAACGTAATATAACCTGTTGCTGTAGAGTCATATGGTGTTTGGGTTTTGGCATGCATGCCAAAGCTAATTTGGCATGTTTCCACTTCAAATATCTTAAAAGTTGGTCAGTTACAATAACTACATTTACTTCAAACTAAAGTAAGGTAGATTATGATGATCAACCTAATATATTTATCTCAGAGAATGACAGAACATCAAAACCATCAGACTGTGCAACTTTAACTAAGATAGACAGAAAGGAAACTCTCTCCCTTCACAAGGAATCCACAAACAGCTTGTGTGCATAGATTAACACACATTACTCACCATTAACTGGTATATTCTGTAGGTTCTTCATCTCACTTAATGGCATATTCTTGTACAAATGAATGTACTTTTTCACAGTTGAAAGGGCTACGTTTGATCCCGAGAACAGGCTACTTTCACTAGAATAAAACTATATGACTTCATGTGCAAGTGCTGCACCAGATTGTGTAAATGGGGAATTGGTATCTACAGCCATACAAGAGGATGCTCCTCAAACGACTCTACTGTAATCCATAGTCTGCAAGCCAACAAAACTATATTACAAAACAGACACATATAGCTTTCCCCTCTGCCACTCTTCATTTGTTTAATTTTTGGTACATTAGTTGATTAAGCGGGGACAGTTTCAATCGCAGTAAATTGGTCTTCCTCATTCCCCTGCACCAACAAGAACATTTGTTTTATTTAACGACACCTCTGGAGCAGAGAATTTTATCATCGGTTATTGGACGTCAATCATATGGTCATTCTGATATATTTCTTTGGAGGAAACTTGCTGCTGTCACATAGGCTATTCTTTCCGATAAGCAGCAAGGTTTTTTTTATATGCACTTTCCCACAGACAGGAAAACACATACCACAGGCTTTGATGAACCAGTTGTGGACCACTGGTTGGAACAGAAAATAGCCCAAACTGCCAATGAGTCCACTGAGCAGGATCGATCGAATGACCCACACCTTCACAGATTGACATGCTACTTCCTGAATTACATCCTGCTCCCCTAGACCAGGCTAGGTAGTGACATGTATCAATTTTTAAGTCATTCTCTTGAGTTGGCCAGGGTTCGAACCCCATGAACTAGCACAATCTGTGGCGGACGCTCAATATGCAGCACTCTCACCTTCTCCCTCACACCATGGGATCCCACCGACTGTGATGGTGGGCAGTCACGTGCCGACCACGTGACCACCCCGTCCAATCGGCTCATCTGCGTGCGGCTATCGCCCGGTGCAGAGACGCTCAGGTCACGTGACTACTGCCTGTCCATATATGGAGGCTGCGTTCACGTGACGCCCCATGTGGTGTTGTCTGTCTCTCCACACGGAGGCAGCTCGCTCCCTCCGTCCCACACCACCACCACCGCGAGTCGGTAGAGCGCAGGCTTCCCGTCCCGACGGTCAGGAGTTTGGATTCCAGCCAACTCAAACCGATGAGTTACACATTAATACGTATCGCTTCCTAGCCAGGCGCTCAGCATTATTAGGATAGGGAAAGGACTAGTTAGCTCAGTGTCAGGATAATGTGATTGAGTGGGATATCAGGTCATGGTGCCCCTGGGCTGGTCTCCCGGTAGGGCAGCACTGTAACATCACCATGAATGTGCACTGTCACTGTTATGATGTTAGATGTTGCTAGGATGTAAAACAACAACAAACAACCTTCTAGAATCTTCTCAGTTTTTGTTCGTTTTGTGTGAGGGCTGTTACCCTTTCTAGGTGGACGGCAGTTCGTTGTCCCCAGGACATCATTTTCGGATAATGTAGGATAAATAATAACGGAGAATAATGATAATGTACACATTGTCATGGGCACCACTCCGTTAATTCCCACACTAGGTCGGTTGGTTGTTGGAGTGTTACGTCCTTGCAACATCTAAGGATGGGTGCCTAATGGTGACTTTATAGTGCTGCCCACTGGGAAATCAGGCCATTGGCACCATGATCCAATGTCCCACGGAGTCACAATATCCTGATTATGAGCATACTAGTCCTTGCCCTATCCTATTAATGTTGAGCGCCAGGCTAGGAAGCAATAAGTCTCAATTTTATAAGTCATTGCTTTGAATCGACCACGCCCAGTCTCCCACATTAGAGTGTATTGGTTTTCAACCATCATTTATGGCAATAACTGATTAATATCGAGGAACATTGTTGTTACCTCTTGATGTACATTCGGTGCTGATGTCATGAAAATAGTTCCGAATGTCCTAGCAGAACAGGACCCTGTCAGGATGATTAGATGGCTGCCTGAGACATTCAATAAGGTCTTCTGTCAGTCTAACTGTTTTGTTAGAAGTCTTCCAGATCAAAGTCCTCGAATGATGGCCACATTAGAGGGACTGTGTCGTATTGTATCACATTAAGATATAGCTTGTCTTACTTCCTCATGAGTCAATCCAAGTGGAACCACTCAGATTCTTCTCAATGACCTAATTAGGATAAGGATGGAAGTGTTTGAATATTAACAATTGGCGTGAATTGAATAATTGGACAATGACGTTGATCACAGAAAATTAAATGCAAATAGCAACATGTTGAAACATAGTGAGGTCAGTAAGCTTGTAACCCTATCCCTTAACCTTAACGTAGGGGTGGGTGGGTGGCAATTTAAGGCTTAGTCCGCATCCTCCTGTGCTCGTCCCGAAGTGAGCTCCTAGCTGCCAAACCTTATATAGGCAGGGACAGCAATATAGTTAATAAATTCAACATAGGTGTCAGGTCAGTATCATTGGTTCAGTAATCAGGTTTCATATCTTAAAGTGATCATAGATGGCGCTAGTGTCCAAGGCGCGGGGCAGTGTGCCTGGTTGACGATAGGTGGCAGCATCGGGCTGCTTAACGTTAAGGCTATGGCTGTGTCTTATTGTCCAATTACCCGTGTTGCGAACATCACAAACAATGTATATACCTATGTTCTCTGCTATCTTCCGGATATGTGCAGGGTCCAATTTCAAAATAGTGCCACCATCTGCTAGAATCCATCTGTACAACTATGTGGTGAACCAAATCGCTGGTGCTATCTTGTGTTGGAGTTAACAACATGCAAGGTTACGTGACTCAAAACGGATGACACTCTGGTTGAAGTGACCAAAGTTAGTAAAGTTGATAACAATTAATATGAAATGTGTTTGGTAGGTGCTAAAACATACTATTAACTACCCGTCCAAGGTGAAGCATCAGTGGAGTATGATGATGCGCGTTGGCAGCGCTGATTAACAGAGGAGTAGTGATCAGAACAACCCTAAAACATAACCATTTATATATAGATTGTATCAATTCCATGTGTGTGTTCTCAAATCAGCCCGTGATTCAGAAATGAATCGCAGAGACAGACACAATGGTGTTTGAAGTGATGATTTAGTGTACTGAGTTAGAAGGCTACGCAACATAACATAAGATAGACACACTTTTACGCATATGACTAAATATGGAATGGCTTGACTTCTACCTGGTCTGGCGCTACTTGTGCATGTGACAACCAACTGCCTTCATCCGATCTGCGCGCTGGGTGGAGGGGAGGGTGGTCTGATGGACCTGGATCGTAGCTAGTCTGCATGGAACCAGGCATGGTTTCGGCCTGTTATAGGTGTATAAACTGCAAGCATTACCAGATTGCCCTCTTATAGCTGTATAAACTAGATTCATTACCAGATTGCCCTGTTATAGTTGTATAAACTACAATCAGTTCTATATTGCCCTGTTATAGCTGTATAAACTACATTCATTACTATATTGTCATGTTATAGTTGTATAAAATACATTACCTACTAGATTGCCCTGTTATAGTTGTATAAACTAAATTCATTACTAGATTGCCCTGTTATAACTGTATAAACTAGATTGACATGCTATAGCTGTATAAACTACATGCATTACTAGATTGCCCTTTTATAATTGTATAACCTACATCCATTACTAGATTGCCCTGTTATAGCTGTATACACTAAATTCATTACTAGATTGCATTGTTATAGCTGCATACACTAAATTCATTACTAGAATACTGTATAAACTGCATTCATTATTCGATTGCCCTGTTATAGCTGTATACACTACAAACATTACTAGATTGCCCTGTTATAGCTATATAAACTACATACTTTACTAGATTGCCCTGTTATAGCTGTATAACCTACAGTCATTCCTAGATTGCCCTCTTAGAGCTGTATACATTACATGTATTACTAGATTGGCCTGCTATAGCTGTACGCAGTACATTCCTTACTAGATTGCCCTGGTTTAGCTGTATAAACTACATTCATTCCTATATTGCCATGTTATAGGTGTATAAACTAGATTCATTACCAGATCACCTCGTTATAGCTGTATAAATTGCATTCATTACTAGATTGTCCTGTTAGCTGTATGAACTACATTCATTATCAGATTGCCTGTTATAGCTGTATACACTACCAACCTTACCATATTGCCATGTTATAGCTGTATAAACTGCATTCATTACTAGATTACCCTGTTATAACTGTATACACTACATTCATTCCTAGATTGTCCTGTTATAGCTGGATTCACTACATTCATTACTAGATTGTCCTGTTATAACTGTATAAACTACATTGATACCTAGATTGTCCTGTTATAGCTGTATTCACTACATTCATTACTAGATTGTCCTGTTATAGCTGTATACACTACAATCATTACTACATTGCCCTGCCATAGCTATATCAATTACATTCATTACTAGGGTGTCCTGTTATAGCTGTATAAACTACATTAATTCATGACTAGATTGCCCTGTTATAGCTGTAAAACTACAATCATTATCCGATTGCCCTGTTATAGCTGCATAAAGTACAATCACTACAGGATTGCCATGTTACACCTGTACAATCTACATTCAGCACTAGATTGTCCAGTTACTTCTGGATATACTGCATTCATTTATACACGCATTCCCATTTTGTGTATTCTAAGATATCGCCAACACAGGCCACAATCCTCACTCCTCGTTTCATAAACACGTGTGTGGTCCATGTGAACATCAGTAACGGACCGGCTTTAAAGTTGAGATTTTTAATTTGCAAGTTAATTTGAGGATTTACGACGATACCAACATTTTGCACAGCTGTTCAAATTGGGTAAGATTAATGTCTCAGACCAAGGCGCATACGGCGATACCGGGTGACGTAACGCCGACAGGTTCCTGGGTGCAGTTCTTAGTTTTATAACACACATGGAGCGTATTATGCATGCGCTGGTGGCGAACGCTGCACCTCCTTACCACGCTCATTTCATTATATCACAGAAGTTATGGTCGCAAGTTATGGTCAGAAAAAAGGGTCTCTAATAGAGATCCCTCACCGAGAGTCTTTGAAGACTAGTCATTAGGCGAACATATCGCCGTCCAATATCTTTAAATATCCAGACCTGTGGGGGCCTCTGCTAGCTTTGTTCTTTGTATTTTACTTAAGTTCGATTAGCACTTCGGTATAAATCTGCACTTAATTTTCTTCCATATATTAATGTTATCTACTAATCTGTTATTCTCTAGAAATCCGCCATTTTGGTTATGAATGTAATCTATTGCTGGTATATCGACTACGCCCTGACTGTCTCCATTGCTAGTTAATAGTCTGGAAACTATGGCAGGACCTCTGTCCTACCTCATATTACCAGGATATCCTCTGTCCAACCATCGTGTGCGCTGGCCGAATGGGTAAAGCGCAGGCTTTCTGTGCGGAAGGTAGGGACTTCGAAGCCAGGCTGATTCAAACCGATGCCCTTCATAAGTGATACGCGTAGCTTCCTAGCCTGGTGCTCAACATTAATATGATAGGGCAAGGACTGGTTGGATCGGTGTCAGGATAATGTGACTGAGTGGGATATCAGGTCACTCTGCCTGGTCTCCCAGTGGGGCAGCACTATAAAGTCACCAATGAGTGCGCACTGTCACAAGTGTGCAACCATGCTGATATGACCTCAGGTATTGCCAGGACGTAAAACCCCAACACACAAATCTACACATAAGTGAAGCAGCTGTGCCAATGTGAGATTGGCCGCAGAGCAAGTGTAAAGTTGGACTCATCACACCATCAAAACGTGGATACCCAGATACTCTCCACCAGGTGATTGGTTGGTTGTTGGAGTTTTATGTCGTAGCAACATCTAAGGTCATATCAGGACGGGTACCAACTTGTGACAGCGAACACTCAGGGAAACTTTATAGTGCTGCCCCACCAGCACCATGACTCCTGTTTCTCACATCACAAGATCCGGTTAACAGAATGAAAGCTAACTGCCTGTCGATTCCTTGGAATGAAGCGTATTCGCCACAAAGCCCACCTTCATTAACCCGCCACTATCACAGCCTCTCAGCAAACTGCCAGCATTCGCCACAAAGCACGCCTTCATTAACCCGCCATTATCACAGCCTCTCCACAAACTGCCACCATTCACCACAAAGCCCGCCTTAATTAACCCGCCACTATCACAGCCTCTTCGCAAACTGCCACCATTCCCCACAAAACCCGCCTTAATTAACACACCACCATCACAGCCTCTCCGCAAACTGCCACCATTCCCCACAAAGCCCGCCTCTCCGCAAACTGCTGCCATTCCCCACAAAGCCCGCCTTAATTAACCCGCCACTATCACAGCCTCTCTGCAAACTGCCACCATTCCCCACAAAGCCCGCCTTAATTAACCCGTCACCATCACAGCCTCTCTGCAAACTGCTGCCATTCCCCACAAAGCCCGCCTTAATTAACCTGCCACTATCACAGCCTCTCCACAAACTGCCACCATTCGCCCGAAAGCCCTCCTTAATTAACCCACCACCATCACATCCTCTCCGCAAAGTGCCACCATTCCCCACAAAACCTGCCTCAATTAACCCGCCACTATCACAGCCTCTCTGCAAACTGCCACCATTCCCCACAAAGACCGCCTTAATTAACCCGCCACTATCACTGCCTCTCTGCAAACTGCCACCATTCCCCACAAAACCTGCCTTAACTAACCCGCCACCATCATGGCTTCTCTGCAAACTGCTGGCATTCCTCACAGCCCCCCCCCCCGCCACATACACACATCACACACGATTATGGCTTACCATCTATTACTTTATCTGTGTCCACATTCTGGGCCATTCTCCCCGGGCCATAACGCCATCAATTCAGACTTCATTATCCACCTCACTGAGCAACTTATGGGGTGCTCCCTGTGGAGTGTCACCTCATTCCTAGAACCCCACCTGTTTTTACAGCAGGAGCCCACAAGGGGGCGTTACAGGTAAAACTAAGTAAGTGAATTGTGTTCGCACCACCTCCCTCCGGTGGTATCTGAGGCAAAGCCAGCCACCTGAGTAGAATACGAAGTAGCGTTATAGGTTGGTTGGTTGTTGGAGTTTTACATCCTGTCAACATCTAAGGTCATATCAGGACGGGTACCTACTTCTGAGAGTGTGCAATCATGGCACCTTTATAGTGCTGCCCTACTGGGAGACCAGACCTACTGCCGGCACCATGACCCAATATCCCAATCAGTCACATTATCCTTACACCGAGCCAACCAGTCCTTGCCCTATCCTATTAATGCAGAGCGTCAGTCTAGGAAGCAAACAAGTATCAATTTTACAAGTCAGTGGTTTGACTCGACCGATAACCAACCTTCTGACCTACAGCATAGTGGTGGTGTGTGTGCATGGTGTGTGCATGGTGTGTGTGGGGGGTTTGTGGCGGGGTAATGAGGGAGTAGAGACTCACTGTCCAACTTTGAATCGCAAGGATTATTCCAGGATTTGACACTTGGCCTCTCAGCGCCGGCCATCCCCAGGCGTCCGCAACGAAATGACTTACTGTCTTAAACCTTTCTTTTAGTGTGTGCCTTTGAACAGTTTTTTACCCAGGCTGTGACAATATGATATTCTGCTGCTGTTGACTTCCCGACAGATGAAACACGCTACACCAGGTTAGATTTACAGGAAACGCAGGGCAAGTATACAACTTGTATTAATTATTAATATCGCGTAGGAACTCCATGCTATAAATATAATGGTTTAATTTGTTTCTTACATTCATGGATTAAGCGGGGTATAATTCAATTGTGGACAATAAATATGCTGGTCTCACACAGGTAGTACTCCCATTCCGGGGTGAGTATCTTAACCACAAGCCTATCTATTTTGTTTCTTGAACATATATACTGCCTATCATGGAAATTCTGAATAGACTTGTTTTCACCATTAGACAGTTTGTCCATAGAAAGCCCGTGCCAACACCTTTACCGACCCAAGGGATTTTTAACCTGCCACACCACATAGTCATGACATGAGAGCAACTGGCCTTTGATGACTCTCTAAGTTATACACAAAGGTATCTAGCATCTCTTATACCACTAACCTACCCACACCTAACTTTGTAGGCGGTATTTCAACTGTGACATATAAGTGCAACTCACTACACTCCTAGAGTCCTATGTCTCATACATCCTGGTCATGGCGCCAGGATAGGGGGGGGGGTGTTGCAACAAACGGAAGAATAACGTCTACAGCTGGATTCGAACCCATATTCCTGCCATATCTGGTTGAGTATTGTAAGTATTGGCTTATTTAGGCTCCCTGATGCAATTATCCGCCCTCTACGTGTGTATGTGGTATTCCACCTGAGCACGTGACAACATAGCAGGAACCTACGCGCATTTATACTTTCAATAAACACAGATTTTTAATCCAATTATCAAGAAGGGACATTACTTCTACCATGTTAGGTTAGGTTTAAGGTGTTTGGAGTCACGATCATGGGTTGCGGAATTTCAACAGTGTCTTTAGGTGCTGCTAGTTCTTAATGAGACACCCTGTTAAAGGGAATCAGGTGTCAGACGGGATGAATCACTCCTCTGCAGAGATCAAATAAATATGCAGAGATCAAACGCAAATATTACTCTTCAGCGCTAGTCCCTGGTATGTTGGTTGACTGGTTATTGGAGTGTTACATCCTGGAAACATCTACAGTAACATCAGGTCGGTTCCCGACTTATGACAGTGCCCACTCATGGCGATTCTATAGTGCTGCCCCACTGGGAGACCAGGCCTTTTAAATAGTTGACATCCATAAGTCGGTTAACACTTACAATTACACACTCAGGTAAAGTGCTTACGTGTTCATACACAACCATAGAGCATGTCGCATACATAGGATCAAGCTCCCTGCAACCACTATAGGGGGCGTAATGAAAATGGCAAATATTACATCTAGAGCAGAATTCAATCCCACATCTGTTGCCATTTCTGATCGGTAACCATTAGATAACCCAGTCTCCCTGATGTCAGCATCCTATCCACACCTACCTGTCTATGTGATTCCTTGCCTGAGAGATCAGTGCTGGTTACTGCAGTGCAAATGTCACTTGGCTGGTACTTCTCTCAACTTAGACCAATTCTAACTGAACTATTCTCTGATACTCTACAGTCTTTGGTAATGAAATAATCAGGACAAGAAAGAAGAAGAATTAAGACTTCAACTTAAAATTATGCCTGCAATTGAAATGAACACCGCTGACAAAATAGGGAATTATACTATAAATCAAAGTGTAAACGTGCCGGCTGGTGGTGTGGGTGGTGTAAATAGGTCAAGTGAAAGCACTACAGGTAATTAAGGAAAACAGGGTAAGAATGAAAAGTAAGAGAATGAGACTCTCTGGTTTATTGCTTAAATAGGTTCTCAAGATTCAAGATGGCCGTTGTCACATGATCCTATTCATCAATCACAGTACAATGCAGTGGTCACATGACTCACTCCTCCAATCAGAGTACAATGCAGTGGTCAATGATCATAACAATACCATGTGGGGGGGGGAGGGGCATGTGAGGTGACTCTTCCAAAGACTGTTCTTAGTCAAACTCGGAAGTGACACTCCCTCTCAAAGACTATTCAATATACAAGTTCTATACCTAATGAATAATAGTTTACCAAGTTCACACATCCTCTATATGTCTTTGGGTTCTTATAATTTAACATTTATCATTATATAGACAGTTTGTAATTTATTATAGTAACTTCACCTCGGCTCACATGTATTATATCGGACAATTTTACAAATTTTACAACGTACTCCGCCCCTCCACTTCTTACCATCTGCCCAGCATATAGCAAGAAGTGCACAGTACTACGTTGTCACCTTTATATCCTCTTTAATATCTTCTACATCTTTTATCAACCTAAACAATAAATTGAGTCTGAAATAGTCGCGCTAATAGATAAGGTACATCTGACTTCGAGAGCAAAAAGAAAAAAAATTCCGAAAATTTTCATTTTCCTTTTTTTTTTATGGTATTTAATAAAATAATTCTATATTTTATTTTTATAATTTAAATATTAACTATGTTTTAAGTCTTATTTTACCCCGCTGATAACATATATGATGTCTCAAGGAGCATACGATTCATTTGCCATCATTTTTAGCTTATTCCGAGCATTTTTTAGTTTTGTGACGGTTTAGAGGTCGTTCTGCAACGATTCTAAGGCACAGTCCAGTCACTTAGCATCGATCTTACATTAGTGCTCAATCGGATTTGGTATCTGCTGTCAAATATTCCAACATCGCTGCGCTTTTACAAGGCTTTTTGTTTTACCGAATGCTAAACTCGTAGAAAACCTGGGACGTCGATGGTAGACGCGTGGTTGATCGACAGGTCTCCATAGGAATAACATTACGGAACTCAAGTCAATGAGAAAACAAGGCTTAAGCGGTTTGAATCGATGACCTAGTTTTAGGGACTATTTTCTTGCAAATTTAGACCAAAATCTTTGATTTCACCAATTTTAAGTCGTTTTATGTCGAAATAATGGCAAAAGATGAATCAATATGTGTTTTTGTAACTCCTGTACAAGAATAAAGCATCAATTATCAGTTTTAACAATCTTAATCGCATCAACAGAAATTCACATATACGATAGCGTAACTTAGCAGCATAATGTAAACAAAGCAATGACAGTGGTTCTTTTTGAACTTCAAAACCATAATACTTATCTATATTATTAAATAATAATAGATCTACATGCTTTTGCTCAAGTTTAACGTATAGAATAGTAGTATTCGAATGTTCTGTATTCGTTGACGTCGATGATCGATGTTAAGGCGTTTTCTCCACAAAACAGCAATTTTATATTGAATATAACTGTTTGTGTCAGTAATTCTATGAGAACCTGTAGTGCTTTCACTTGACCTATTTACACCACCCACACCACCAGCCGGCACGTTTACAAAATGGTCCAGCCTCATTTACAAATAAAACTACTTTATCACCAGGAGTTAGTTTTAATGCATTCGCTTTTTTCCTCAAACGAGCAACATTATAATTTTGACTTTCTTTTCGATTATTGACAGCTTTAGCTAACGCCATAGATAAGTCATCTACACGATAGGCTAAGTTCGAATCAATCGTCCCCGTCGATCGATACAGTAAAGAACTATGCTTCGTACCTGGATGTCTACCATAGGTTAGAAAGAAAGGAGAATAGCCAGTGCTATCAGAAGGTACAGTACGATACACATATATCACATCAGGCAAATGGGTTTCCCATAGATTAGCACGAGAATTAACCAACTTTCTTAGAATGCTTTTTATGGTTCTATGATATCTTTCCACCATACCATTTGACTGTGGATGATAAGGTGTTGTATGTCTTACCTCTACACCTACTCTACACCTAATTCTTTAAAATGATCCATTATCAATTTATTTTTAAATTCTAACCCATTGTCTGAAATAAACATACAAGGTATTGCATGGTGAGGAATATAATCATTAAATATATAATCATGAATCCCCTTCGATGATTTATCTGGCAATGTTTTATATTCAACCCAACCACTACAATGATCTATAATAGATAGTAAATATCTATTACCACTAGTACTAACTGGATATGGACCAGAAAGATCCGCAGCAATCACAATACCAGGTGCCCTAGGCAATGGCATTGATTGTGGATATGCCCGTGTGCGTTTACTACAGTTAACCACACAATTTGCACAATTGGTAATTAATCTATGGACATCTCCAGCCATACCAGGCCAACGAAAATGTTCCTGTAATCGTTTTAATGTTTTAGACATAGCCATATGACCTACCTCTATATGAGCTATTTTTATCACAGAATTCCTGTATTTTTTGGTAACACTAGTCTAGGATATGTATCTTTCCTAGTAGGAGCTACTGTTGAATAAAGAAGATTATCCATTATCAAATAATTCTTTTCTTCATTCTCACCTAATGTATACTCTCTCATCCCTTTCTGTTCATTAATTACCTCATTATATGACAGTTCATAGTGTTCAAAAGGAATTACTTGTTCTGCTAATAGTGAATCAAAAGCAAACATTTCCACTGGTTCTTTTGCCTCAGTATTAGGTCTTAATCTAGACAACATATCAGCCCAGACATTATCTACACCTTTCATATAAACAATTGGTGCTGAAAATTCTGCTAATAATACTGCCCATCGTTGTATACGTGTATTACGAATTTCTTTAGTGAAAAAAACATTTCAATGGAGCATGATCTGTATAGATAGTAAATTCTGCACCGTATAAGTAAGGTCTTAATTTTACTAGAGCATAAATAATAGCAAATGCTTCTTTCTCTATAGTAGGATAATTACGTTGAGCAGGAGAAAATCTAGTACTGATTAAATGCACTGGCCTGTCTATTCCATTTTCATCTTCCTGTACTAATACAGCACCTAAACTGTACTCAGAAGCATCTGTATACAGTTTATATGGTTTAAAAGGATCAGGAAATTTCAACAGTACACAATCCAATAATAGTGTTTTCAACTCATTCCATGCAATTTCACATTCCATAGTCCATTCAAAACTACTTTTATTACTAGTCAAATAAGTTATAGGAGCAACTACATCAGCATAATTTGGAATTAATTGTCTGTAGTATCCTGCCGATCCTAATAATCGTCTTACTTCTTTTTTACTTGTCGGTGAAGCCATATCTCTTATTGCAGTTATTTTTTCAGGATCCGGTTTCAGCCCTTCTGAACATACAACGTAACCTAAGAGTTTTACTTCTTTTACACCAAATTCACATTTAGATTCTTTAATAGTCATATTGTTATTTTGCAAGATAGTCAATATAGTAGTCACATCTTTCTCATGACTCTCCTCATCTGGTGAATAAATAATAATATCATCTAAATAAATTAGACAACATTTACCTAAATGTTCTGCAAAAATTACATTCATCATTCTTTGGAATACTGCAGGTGCATTAGTTAATCCAAATTGCATACGCTTAAATTGAAACAATCCCATATGTGTATTTATAGCTGTTTTAGGTCTGCTATCTTTATCTACCATTACCTGCCAATATCCTGATTTAAGGTCAATGGTGGTAAAAATTTTAGCACCATGCAACTGATCAAAAATGTCCTGTATCCTGGGTAAAGGATAAGCATCCTTAATAGTTACTGCATTCAATTTCCGGTAGTCACCACAGAGACGTATAGTACCATCTTTCTTAGGCACCAACGTAACTGGTGAAGCCCAAGGACTACAACTAGTTTCAATTATATCATCATCTAACATTTTATTTAATTCTTTTTCAACTATATGTCGTTTACTTAAAGGTATTCTATAAGGTCTCTGATTTATTGGATATGCATCACCTGTGCTTATATGCATCTCAATTACCTTAATAGCTTTAAGTTTATCACTAGAATCAGGAAATATCAAGGGAAAATGCTTTTTCCAATAGTCTACTTCTAGAACTATTCCTGCCATTTTTCTATCAATTAATTCTAAACTACTCCATGGATGTACAATATCACATAAGGAAACAAATTTATTCCTGTAACAAATTTCAGCCCCACACATTTCCATTATATCTGTGCCAATTAATAATTCAAAAGCTAATGATTCAACTACAAAGAAAGGACATAACTTATTATAAATAGAAATATAAGTCATACCTAAAGTTGGAATTAAATGACCTGAGATTGATCTCAGCCTACTACCTGGATACAATTGTTTATGTGCTATTCCAATATCAACCAAATTTTGAAATGCTTTTAAATGTATTAAACTTTTAGCCGCACCTGAGTCTACCAGACCAGTTAATTTTACCTGATTAAAATCAATAGCAATACTCGGACGAGTATCAAGTGCGCTATTTAGTTTCCCGAAGCAGTAGAGTTTATATTACTACGCAGTGATTTTAACTGTGGACAGTTTCTCATTAAATGTGGTTCATTACATATGTAACAAGTTAAAGTATTACGACTAGCACGCTGTGTCTGATACACGTGTTCTATTTTAGTCGTCGACGCCTGCGCGTGCGCAGTCGGCGTCGCTTTGCCATTGCTTCCTCGCTGTTGCTTTGACAGCGCATACTTTACTGTGTGCTCTCCGACTGGACTGAGTTTATTTTTAGATGTACTAGCTAATTGTGCCTTCGGTGCTACGTTTACGCGCGGCGACTCAAGACGTCTGCCCGCTGCATAAGAATTGCCACCATACGCTGGCGCAACGTTTACCGCGTGAATTTCTCCACGTGTACATTTATCAGAAACAGTTAAGCGTTCTACACATCTCCTTAGTGACTTCAGTTCGTTCTGGAGCGACTTTAGAGCCTGACTCTCTTCTGATATCTCTGAACTAGCCTGAATCCTCTCAGCAGGAATCCTTTTTGACAATTTAGAAGAATTAAAATTTAAACTATCTACCTGACTAGTTATATTTAAATCTGTTAGTCTTGATTGAGCACGTCATTGCTGTCTCAATACAGACCTATCACTTAGTATAGCAAGAGTGAAAGCTTCCTCTAATGATTTAGGCCTATTGGTTTCCACGTACCACATAGTGTTGTCATCTAATAATGAATCAAGAAACCTTGATAGTAGAATTTCAAAGGTGTCAGTCTCTAAGGTAGCAGAAGGTAGTTTCCATCCCTTACTTGCAGCAGTTTTAAACCGTTGGCAATATGCTGCCACTGTCTCACCCTCATTCTGTACCATAGTCATTACTATACTTTTTAAGTGAGTTTTCTCATCAGCAGTTAACAAAGTTCTAGCAATTTCCTCTTTAATCTCATTCCATGACCTAGCACCTTTAGCTGTGAAAGCAGTGAATAACACTTCATGCAGTGTGCCCGTTGCATTTGAAAGTGCAAACCGAATTATATCTAAGTCAGAAACATCAGCAAGAACCCCAATCCTCTCAATAAGATCTACCCACTCTCTCAATGCACCTCTGTCAGTACCGTCCAGCATAGGCACAGACTTTCCATATGCTTTTAGAGCTCTTATCTTGGCTTCACTGCTCTTATGCTCTAAACTAGCTAACTCACGTATTTCTCTACGTTCTTCTCTTTGATAGTCAGCTTCAGCACGTTCAGTAACCTCCAGTACCCAGTAACCACAATCCAAATTGTTCACGTAAAGCATCCTCTTTTAATCGTGTTCTAGGCATTGTGAATGTGTAGTGGGTATTGTGTAGTACAAGTGTATTTAAATACAATATATTTAATAATATATTAACCTACCACAAGTCAAATGTATTCAAATACGATATATCAACCTACCACAAGTTAAATGTTTTTACATACAATACACCATATATTAACTTACCACAAGTCAAATATATTTTAATACAACATGTTAACCTACCAGAAGTTAAGTATTTTTTGTCCACGCTATTGAAATCCTCCTTGTAGCGGGTCAATGGGAAATTTACTGTGTTGCGTAAAGCGCGGTAGAAACAAAGTCAAAGAATTGTATCCAACCGATAGAATTTACCTGTAACGTAGTAGAAAAGTGAAAA
Source organism: Branchipolynoe longqiensis (assembly GCA_030323885.1). NCBI lineage: Eukaryota > Metazoa > Annelida > Polychaeta > Phyllodocida > Polynoidae > Branchipolynoe > Branchipolynoe longqiensis. The sequence continues at coordinate 91,054,543 of CM059195.1, forward strand.
GTCTCTCCGTATGTATTAATACGCTCCTATTTACTCCAAGGTTAAAGAAAATTACCGAAAGTAGTCCGAAAATGAAAACAATTCTTGTGGCGACACGAGGCTTCAGACAGACGATAAAACTGTAATATTACAGTAATATCAACGTCCAAGACTAATGTAACCCCTAAGAAAAGACACTTTCGTCGGAAATTCGTCGACAAAGTAATTTACTTCAATTTAATCCTTGCAAAAAGTAAAAAGAATAGAGAATCAAATAGAAGAAAAACAACTTATTCACTCCAACCAACCCACCAGTTGCAGTCTATGTCAAGTCCTTAAATCTCTCAACCTCAAGAAATTTAGAATTTAAAATAGCATATCAAATTAAATGAAATAAAAATACTACAAATATAATATAGTTTCTATTAAATAATTCTAGTACTACTCCTAACGTCAAAAATGAAACTACACGTGTATTGAAGTCACACCACGTGCGTTCAAGTCACTCACGTGCGTTCAAAAATAACAGTAGTCAGCTAACAATTAAGTAAAGAAATATAAATGTGTAGTACCATAAAACAAATAAAAAGAAAATGCTACTGAAACACACCGAAACTATTCAACAAACCCTCTATAGTCAGTACTAATCAATCTCGGTAGTTTCTCAAGTTGTGGTCGCCATTTTGTAAACGTGCCGGCTGGTGGTGTGGGTGGTGTAAATAGGTCAAGTGAAAGCACTACAGGTAATGAAGGAAAACAGGGTAAGAATGAAAAGTAAGAGAATGAGACTCTCTGGTTTATTGCTTAGCTTATATAGGTTCTCAAGATTCAAGATGGCCGTTGTCACATGATCCTATTCATCAATCACAGTACAATGCAGTGGTCACATGACTCACTCCTCCAATCAGAGTACAATGCAGTGGTCAATGATCATAACAATACCATGTGGGGGGGGAGGGGGCATGTGAGGTGACTCTTCCAAAGACTGTTCTTAGTCAAACTCGGAAGTGACACTCCCTCTCAAAGACTATTCAATATACAAGTTCTATACCTAATGAATAATAGTTTACCAAGTTCACACATCCTCTATATGTCTTTGGGTTCTTATAATTTAACATTTATCATTATATAGACAGTTTGTAATTTATTATAGTAACTTCACCTCGGCTCACATGTATTATATCGGACAATTTTACAAAAGGAAATGTCATTTATTGACTGTTAGTAGCAAATTAATATGGCCATGGGAAGTATCTGAATAACAGCTCCTTTATTTGTCAATTCAATTTCTAAAACTGGGTTTGGTGGCCGTATCGGTAGAGCGTTGGCCTGGCGTGCGGAAACTCAGAGTTCAGTTACCGCTCGAGTCAAACCAATAACTTACAAAATTGATACTTGTTGTTTCCTAGCCTGGCGCTCTGCATTAATAGGATAGGACGAGGACTGGTTTGCTGAGTGTCAGGATAATATGACTGAGTGGGATATTGGGTCATGGTGCCAGTGGCCTGATTTCCTAGTGGAGCAGCACTGTAAAGTCGCCTTGAGTGCATATTGTCACAAGTCGCGGCCCATCCTGATATGTCCTTAGATGTTGTCAGAACGTAAAACTCAAATGAGCAATCCACCAAACAAATTCTAACAGGAGACCATCCACGGTTATGTTGGTGTTGCGCTGGTGAGCCACTGTGACTAGGTGCATTAACCACCATGGCTGGTTACCGATGTCCAAATCGACGCTTCGAGAGACAGCCAATTATTCATGCCCCGGTATTGACCCACTCAGCCGAATGTTTATTTGGTGTTTGAGTGACTTAGAGTGAGGTGAATTAATTGATTCAGGCTTCTACTAGGAATCGTGCAGGGCACTTAGAGACTGGGGTAAGTTATCACCTCTTAGAATCCAGCTCACGTCACCAGGTCACGCTGCAACTATTAAGGGAGTGCATTTAGTGGCAGCAAGATCAGTGATGCCGAGCTACTATTGCACCATGATTAGAATGTTCGTTATTTGTACAGCTGTCATTGCACCATGATTCGAATGTTCGTCATTTGTACAGTTATTATTGCACCATGATTAGAAGGTTTGTCAGTTGTACAGCTACCATTGCACCATGATTAGAATGTTTGTCATTTGTACATCTATTATTGCACCATGATTAGAATGGTTGTCATTTATACAGCTACTATGCCACCATGATTAGAATGTTTGTCATTTGTACAGCTACTATGCCACCATGATTAGAATGTACGTCATTTGTACAGCTATTATTGCCCCACGATTAGGATGTTCATCATGTGTACAGCTATTATTGCACCATGATTATAATGTTCGTCATTTCTACAGCTACTATTGCACCATGATTACAATGTTCATCATTTGTACAACTATTATTGCACCATGATTTGAATGTTCATCATTTGTACAGCTACTATTACACCATGATTAGAATGTCCGCCCTTTGTACAGCTACTATTGCACCATGATTACAAGTTCATCATTTGTACAGCTATCATTGCACCATGATTAGAATGTTCCTCTTAGTAAAACTATTATTGCACAATGATTAGAATGTTCGCCATACCACAGCCATTATTGTACCATGATTATAATGTTTCTCATAGTACAGCTATCATTGCACCATGATTAGAATATTCATCATAGTAAAGCTAGTATTATCGTACCATGATTAGAATGTTCGTCATAACACAGATAGTATTGCACCGTGATTATAATGTTCACCATAGCACAGCTATCATTGTACCATGAATATAATATTTGTCAGAATACAACAGCGATCATTGTACCATGATTAGAATGTTCGCCGCATCACATATATTGTTGCACCATGATTAGAATGTTCGTCATATTTGTACAGCTATTGTTGCGCCATGAGTAGCCACATGTGTGTTAATTGTCCTTATATACAAAGTTAGTTGATGGATACTCCCTGTTATTTATCTCACATTAAAATCCCTTCTCTGAAAATGTATACATAAAATTGGTTGGTTGTTTCTTGGACTTTTACGTCCGGGCAACATGTAAGTTCATAACGGGCAATGTAAGACAAGATGCGCCGCTCACCGCTTTCAATTTTGAAATAATCATGCGATGGTGCCATCCCATGGCAAACAAGGTGCACATTAAAAGGCAATTAAATTGTTAAATGTACACAGTGTACATATCTCCTGCTCCTCTTGCATACTAATTGCATTTCTTCACCGATTCAGTGGACATTTCTATTCAATACACCATACATAATAGTACTATTATTGTCATCATTAATATTAGGAGACAATACACTATAATTGTAATAGATTGTCTCTGGTGGTACATCAGTCAGGCTGGGCATGGGGGCCTGTTCAATTGCCTTGTTTACCATTGGGTGGCAGCACTGCATCAGCGTGGAGGTGACCCTCCTTCAGAGTGGAGGTGACCTTCTATCACAGTGGAGGTGACCTTCCATCAGAGTGAAGTGACCTTCCATCAGACTGGAGATAACCCTCCATCAGAGTGGAGGTAACCTTCCATCAGAGTGGAGGTAACCTTCCATCAGAGAGGAGGTCACCATCCATCAGAGTGGAGGTGACAATCCATCATAGTGGAGGTGAACGTCAATCAGACTGGAAGTGACCCTATCTGTACACTGCCTCTACTGGAGATATTGCGCGACAATTCGCACTGAACATCGGCAAGCAGCGATTGACAATACTTTAGAGTTCCAACACCAAGGCCTTTCAGAACTGGGCGATCTATCAGGGCCTTCCCTATATTAAATGTGATCCCGAATCTAATTGTCAAAATAGCCACCATCAACATAAATAATTTGGCTCGGAGCCTGGACAATTATTGCCAACAACCGACTAGTTGCTCACCCTTTTCTGACAGATTATAGTGCATAATGCCATATCGTTTTGGGGGATAGATTGAGCATCGCTTGCACATATTAATGTTTACGTTCATGTGTCTAAATAGTGGTGTTGAATTAACAACTAAACTGATGGTTATTAACCAAATATTAGGTCACATCTAGGAATTAGGGCATGACCTGGATGTGATCAGCGCGTCTCACTGGGCATGCGCACGCACCTAATCCGGTCATTATGGACCGGCGTACTAACAAATCATCCTCACCAGGGCGCAGATGGCCTAATCGGTAGAGTGCGGGCTTCGTGGGCGGGAGGTCGGGAGTTTGGTTCCCAGTCGAGTCAAACCAATGACTTAATAAATTTGATACTTGTCGCTCCCTAGCCTGGCATTTAGCATTAGTAGGATAGGACAAGGACTGTTTAGGTCAGTTTCAGGATACTGTGACTGAGTGGGATATTGGGTCATGGTGCCAGTTGCCTGGTCTCCCAGTATATATATCATCATCAACATCATGCTGTCAGTCGCAATGTGACAAAGAATGCTTTCATTACTTGACTGCTGCTCTCCATTTAGCTCTCTGCTGTGAGAGTGATGTCCATGAGTCGGTCCTAATGTCTCTCAGCTTCAGGTTTCTCTTGATGGTATCCTTGAACATTTCATAAAAGCTGCCTGCGAAAGTGTTGAACTGCTGCTGGCTTTTGCAAGTTACCAGTGGCACTCTCTCGAGGAGCAAATAGAGGTCTTACACTGGCAAGAACATGTCCAGACAGGTGCAAAACTATTTGTCCCTGCAATGGCTGGTCGGGAGATGTTGGGAGTTCCATACATCAACCGCCCTTACTGCTGCCACAGTGACATGTTTTTTTGTTTAGGGTTTGCTCCCTTAGCCTTTGGTCTGTCAAGAACCTGTACCACAAGGCAGTGGTTTACAACTCTGCCGGGCAGGGGCGTCAAACTCACTGAGGTATTGCAATACCTACAATACCGTCATACCCATATATATATATACACATATAAGTGTGTGCGTCAGATGAATGGCTCGGAGCTGACAGAACTAGACGAGCTGGCAGGACTTCAAACCCAGCCCCGCACCCCACAACGGTCGCCACTGTGAACGGTGGACAACACTGGTGTGTGTGGGGGTGGGGTGTATGGGTGGTAGTTGTGTGGTAGGTGGGTGGTATTGGATTGTGTGCGTGTAGTTGTGGCTGGTCGCTGTGGTAGTTGGTTGGTGTGGTGGCTGTGTGGTGGTGGGTTGCTGTGCTAGCTGTGTGGTGGTGGGTCGGTGTGGTTGTGGTTGTGGGTTCAAACCCATGACACGTCACAGTGGAGGCGGGCGCTGTACCGCTAGCGCGTCCCGCCCGGTGCTGTGTGGTTGTTTTACAGTTGCAGCTGTGTCTTGTTACAGACAACTCACCGCGGAGATGATTGATGTGTGACGGCCGTTTGTGGTGAGTGTCAACTTACCTGCAATAAAAAGAACACATTGTCAGTCTGTCTCAATACACTCCTAGACATAGAGTTTATTTGGTTGAGAACGGTTCAATGATAGCCTCTTACACACCAGTAGAGAACATAGTTTTGAGCTTAGGCAATGATTTTAGATTAATAAATAATATTAAGGGGGCGAGGAGCCACCTGGAGGGCAACAGGGGAGTAGGGAGCTGCTTAAAAGCAGACCTGCTGCACTCCAGGCTGCCATCCAGTGGGCCAAAGACACGGCCAGAGTAAGGGTAGAAAGTGAAATGCTGGTGGGCTCCCCCTCCCGGAACTCTTTTCAGACATATCAAGGAGGAGCAAGGCCACCAGAGAGGAGATAGAGAGAGGTGTGGACGAAGTGCGGTCCGCATAGCAAGTGATGGGAGTAAGGAGCTGCTTAAAAGCAAATAGACATGGTCCTTTGACTCAACTCTCCTCATTTCTCTTCCCCAGACTCTACCCTTTTTTCTCCCATGCATACTTCTCCCCCTGACCAGAGGAGTTGTGTGCTTGGGTGGGGCCCTTTTGCTTTGCGTTTCGCTCGCTTTGTTCTCATTGCTGGAAGCGCTGTGCCCCACTTTGCGTGTCCCTTCCTCCTAAGCCCTTGCTGCTGTCAACTGGATTCAAGTGCTCTGCTACCGCCGGACCGGAGAGATTCAGGGCCATCCGAATGCTTCGCTGTTTTGAATGTTGTAAAGACATCCCCAGCTTCTACAACCATCCCTACTGAAGATTAATCTTCAACCAAAGATTATACCAATTTAATGGGGCCTTTCGATATTGCTGCAGTCCTGCAGTCGGTAACCGTCGTAAGGTTACAAACAACCCCACAAGCAAGCGTCAGGCTGCACCCTATCCTCCACTAACAAAGGAACACATGTGCAAAGGAACATCTCAAAGGAGGTTACAGGAGCCGTTGTGGAATAGAATAAGATATCAAATAATAAGCAGGGTAATTACATACATAAGTAATATATGTATAAGTACTGTATACTTCACATATTATGTGCCTCTTTATAATCTATTTTACTTCCGTTTGTAGAATGCTTCATTTATAGAATTCACTTTAGATATATATGCAAACTGTAAACATGCGATATTAATTAATGTTGGTGTGAATGTTGAAACCCTGAACACTTTCTTCTTCTTGTGATGAATTCATTTACCCTGCCCATAATGGATAAGTATGTTAACTATATAACCTTCATCACTGACATACTCTGATAGAATTGACCTTTCGTTCGATGCAGCAACACATGTTTAACAACTGCCCCGGTATCTAAACTGAGCTGTTGCCGTGGTTGTGGTTGGTTGTTCTTTTACATCCTATCAAGATCTAATGTCATATCAGGACGGGTATCGATTTGTGACAGTACACACTCATGGTCACTTTATATTGCTGCCCCACTCTCAAACCAGGCTGTTGCCATCATGACCACATATCCCACACAACCATATTATCCTCATAATGTGCTAACCAGTCCTTGCCCTATCCTAGTAATGCCGATGACAATACTAGGTAGTCACAAGTATTATAGTGAATATTCTGCACAAGTGAGGCAGATAGTCGGGGAGCACGAGCCCACGTGACCCCCCTGAGTCGGTAGCCTGGCCGTATTGGGGGCATTGCGCTGGTAGCCAAGGGCCTCCAACCCAGTGTAATGAACAGATAACAAATAACAAAGGGAGTACAGTAACACCTGTATATACCGAACCCTCCACACATCGACCACTCCCCTATATCGATCGCTTTATTTGGGTCCCAACAATACCATTGTAAGGATATTCTAATTCTCCAAACCGATCATCTCCCTAAATAGACCAATTAAAGTCGGACTCATGGTCTGTCGATTTGTAGAGGTTTTACTGTATATGCAAACCTAAGAATGGCTCATCCTACAGACGGGGACATGTCCACCCGATGGCCCGCAATTACACAGTTATATAATAATAACACTCAGTCGTATGTCGGCATCAGTGGCCTTCCTATATTAATTAACCCTGTTGATATATACAGTAACACAAACGTATACAGTAAAACGTCTCTACCCGACCACCTCCACAGATCGACCACCCCCCTATATCGATCGCTTCATTGTAACCATATTCTAACTCTCTAAACTGCCCATCTCCCTAAATGGATCACTTAAAGTCGGTCCCATGGTCGGTCGATTTAGAGTGGTTTTACTGTATATGGTTAATATCAGAAAGGCAATACAGGTGGACTCCATTCAAAATGATATTCGCATAACAAGTTATACACTAGATTTGATAAGGCATTGGTTTGACTGGGAATCGAACTCCCGACCTGCACTCTACCGATTCGGCTACCACGTCCGATCACCTCTATATAGGTTTGTTTGTTGTTGTTTTACGTCCTAGCAACAACTAAAGTAATATCAGGACGTATTCCGACTTGTGACAGTGCAAACTCATAGCAACTTTATAGTGCTGCCCCATTGGGAGATCAGGTCACGATCACCATGACATGATGCCCCACTCAGTCACATTATCCTGACACTGAGCCAACCAGTCCTTGCCCTATCCTAATAATGCCGAGCGCCAGGTTAGGAAGTGACAAGTTTCCATTCTTAAGTCATCGGTTTGACTCGACCCTGGTTCGAACCCACAAACCCATGGGTTTGGATCCCCCAATCTCCCAAAACAGAAGACTGATGCTCAACTCATTCGGCCACCCAGTCTGGTGTCCTCTCGATTGAACAACTAACATACGCCCTAAATAAGTGTCTTCAATGGGAAAGTCCGATGCTTTCAGCCGATTGTGCGGCTTTAAGTGCAGTCTGATCGGTGTCCATTTCGTGCTGTATCCCTTATTGTGTTAATTAAAGAGGCCGGCTCTACATTTGCCTTGCTGTATCTGTATTGTCATGTTCAGAGCAGGCTGTTAGGCCTACTGCCACCTCCCTACGTGAGTGTGACCAGACGGGATGTCAGAATGAGTTGAGCCTCCGTCTCCCGTTTTGGTAGATAGTGGGATTCAAACCCTGGTCGACTCAATGCAATGACTTAAAAATGGATACGTGTTGCGTGCGAGCCAGGCGGTCATCATTATTAGAATTGGACAAGGACTGGTTGGCTCATCGTCAGGATAATGTGACTGAGTGGGATATCAGGTCATAATGCTGGTGGCCTGGTCTCCAAATATGGCATCACTATAAAGTTGCCATGAGTTGACACTGTCACAAGTCGGAACCCGTCCTGAAATGGCCATATGTAGGGTTGCGTGTTCGAGTCTGTGGCTATGTAGGTAGGTGAAAAACAATACAGATGGAGAGAAAGAGAAAGTAAAGCAAAGTAACGGTGTGAAAAGAAAGAGTCCAAGCCTCTCTGGTTTATTATTTATATGGTTACATGGGTTCATTGTAGAGTATCACCCCACCCCTTTCCCCCAATGGGAAACAAACATTCTTGGCCCTGTCAATAGGGATCAAGCATTCCTGGTCCCCTTGGGTACCAGTGGTCTGCCCACCACCACCAAGCTGCGTGGCCCCTCTGGCCACCACCAGCCTTGAACCTTGAGCCTGAGTGTGGTGATCCTACCCAGCAGAGTGCAAGGGGGTAGGCCCTGAATGCCCCTTACACACAGCCCACTATGTCTATTTACATTCCACTCAGGCACCACCAGCACTTACATATATATGTTATGTATAAACTCTTATGCGTATTTTATTCATGCAATGTAATTATCCTGTAATTATCCTGTTCTCTATTTTCTTCCCCCCAACACCTTGACAACTTGTATAAGTTTAGTGTGTTGGGTAGGTGGAGCTGGTGGTTGGTGTGCGACCTGGAGGGCAGGTTAGCTGCTCCAAGCAGCCCTACTCCCCGCCTTCCCTCCAGGTGGCCTCCTGCTCACCCTCCTTCTGCCCACTCCCCCTCCTATTTTTGCTCAATAAAGTATGCGGTAGGTCTTTTTAGGGGGCCAGCCAGAGTTATTGGCTCGATCCAACTTCCTGTCTTGTGTTCCTTATGTAATGTAATAATAATATACATAAATGCGCTTGGTCATGTATACCTGTTTCATAATAGAATATTTGCATTCCCCACAACGCCGTACATCGGAATATTTTACACATAGATGTTGCCAGGCTGTAAAACTCCAACAAGCAAAGAGACTGTGTTACTTGTGTGAGTAATTGACTGGAGCCTTTAAAGCTGCATTATTGACATTACTCGGAGAGACACAACGCGATATATACAGTGATATGGAGGAGAGTGTCAGCTCTGGCTAGCTCCTAAACCACCTATTTCTTTTTTAAACAAAAAACTAGGGCCAATTAGCCAACCGGTTGTGGTAAGCTGACCTCCTGCAACCTCACAGGCCTGGTGCCTACCTGACACAGCCCACCCCCCCACCAAGCTGCTCAAGCAGCACCCACAAAAGCACTCCCATGGATTCACCCACCCATTGGATCCGTTCCATAATACCCCCATAATCCTGGGAGTATACATAGACATTATGTGCCCAACTTATTCGATAAACTTATGTAGTAGTCTGCACTGACCTCTCAGGCAAGGAGCCACATAGACAGGTAGGTGTGGGCAGGCTGCTGACATCAGGGATCCTAGATGGTGGAATGCTTAGCGCACTGGCCCGGAATCCAAGAACTGTAGGTTTGATTCGCGCTCTAGGCGCGATATTTCCCATTTTTATCAACCCCGTGACACTGGTTATCAAGACCACGATCCCATCCAAGGGATGCACTGCAGGGTTGTTGAACCTACCCTGTGTATGTATATGTAAGTGTCTTGCCTGTATATATGTATATATCTACATGTATGAAGAGTTCAGGCGCAAAACCACAAACAAATGGAGATACACATTGGTATCAAACCTTCAACAAGTTAATTTCTTTATATCCATACTGTTTTGTTCATTGCTCCATAACCATCATGTGGTCGTATGAAAAGTGGAATTAGTGAGAATTAAAATTATTTTTGTGTAAAGATCTTTTATTTAAACTACATTTTTTGGATTTGCTGTTACGTAGACAGTTTAGGTATGCAGGTATTGCAGGTATAGCAATACCTCAGGGAGTTTGATGCCCCTGCCCTGCAGGGTTGTAAACCACTGCCTTGTGGTACAGGTTCCTGACAGAACCAAAGGCTAAGGGAGCAAACCCTAAACAGAAAACCATGTCACTGTGGCAGCATTAAGGGCAGTTGATGTATGAAACTCCCAACATCTCCTGACCAGCCACTGCAGGGACAATTACTTTTGCACCTGTCTTGACATGTTTTTGCCGGTGTGAAACCTTTATTTGCTCCCCGAGAGAGTGCCGCTGGTAACTTGCAAAAGCCAGCAGCACTTCAACACTTTTGCAGGCAGCTTTCATGAAATGTACATACAGTCCAGACAGAGGGCTGACCTATTCAATGTCACACACTTCAGAGTGAAGACCAAGACTACTCGGATACTGGTGAGAGAGCTGCTATTAGCAGATGACAGTGCAGTGGTTGCCCACTCTGCTGAAGAGATCCAGAAAATAGTGGATGCTTTCTCTGATGCATCAAAGAAGTTTGACCTGAAGATTAACATCAAGAAGACGGAGGTGCTGTACCAACCCAACTCTACAAGAAACCGAGAGGAGGAGATCATGGTTGACGAAAACAAGCTGAACACTGTTCCGGAAATCACCTACCTCGGAAGCAATATATCAAGTGATGGACGCATTGATGCTGAAATACAGAGGAGGATGGCCAAGGCTAGTGCATCTTTCCGCCGACTATGCCAGAGACTCTGGAACAACCACCATGTGTCCATTCGGGTCAAAGGCAAGATCTACCATGCAATCGTGCTATCCACCCTAATATCCGGAGCTGAGGCCTGGACAGTGTACAGGCGACAGGTGAAAAAGCTGCATGACTTCATGATGCGACATCTGCGTTCAATCATGAGGCTAACCTGGAAAGACAAAGTGACAAATAAGGAAATATCCGAACAGACAGGGCTGCCCTCTAGGGAAGATCTCCTGATCAAAAAGAATCTCTGGTGGCCTGGACACCTCATGAGGATGTCATCAGACAGGCTACCAAAGCAGCTCCTCTATTCTCAACTGTCTTCTGGTTACAGAAAAAGAGGGCGCCCTCATCTACGGTTCAAGGATACCATCAAGAGAAACCTGAAGCTGAGAGACATTAAGACCGACTCATGGACACAACTCTCACAGCAGCGAGCTAAACGGTAGTCAAGTAATGAAAGCAGTCTTTGTCACATCGCGACCGACAGCATGATGATGATGATGATGATGTACATGATGTATATGTATGGAGAGTTCAGGCACAAAACCACATAAAAATGGACATCAAAATTGCTATCAAACTTTCAAAAAGTTAATTTCCTTATATTCCTACTATTTTGTTCAATACTTCATAACCATGTGATTGCATGAAAAGGGGAATTAGTGAGAATTAAAATTAATTTCAGGTAAAGATCTGTTTGTTAAACTACATTTATGGATTTGTGTTTACGTGGACAGTTTTGAAAGTGACCAGAGTGACAGTTGGCTCACAATGTAGAGGAGGTGGGAAGGAGAGAATGCCTGCTCCGCAGTGAAAGTTAAGTTGGTTACAGCGAAACATTAAGGGGCTTCCATTATTTATGTCCATATAATAAAGTGCATAGTACATATATATATAGCATTCAGGTGCAAAACCACGTAAACGCCAATCCAAAAATGTAGTCTAAATAACAGATAATTGTAGTTCTCATTAATTCCACTTTTCATATAATCACATACTTATGAAACTATGAACATAACGATGAACAGAAGAGATACATATGTATAAATGCATATATATATTTGTTGTTTATATATCTATTCACAGGTATAGCCCTGTATATATATATATATATATATATATATATATATATATGTACAGGGCTATACTTGTGTTCAATAACTTACCAGAACTCTACACCTTGTGCTCGACCTTCAAAGTCCCCCTCACCCACAATGACAGGTAGAGCTGCTGGCCGCCTCGAACAGTGCAGTAGTTGTGTGTAATCCTTGTGAGAGGCCACATTGAGGTAAGGCGAGCTGCCTGCTACACACACCCACTCCCACTTAGCCTGTCATTGTGTGGAGGTTTGAAGTGAGACACTCATACATTCTGTAGTAGGATGCGCATCAACTCGATCTAGAGAGCAGTTCAACCCGGCGTCCGCCATAGTGCATTCCACTTTTAGTGTTTTTTTGTTTCTAAATAGTTTATTCTTCAGAATAGCATATTAGTCGGTTGGTTGGGTGTTGGAGAGTTACGTCCTGGCAACATATGAGCTCATATCAGGATGGATACCAACTTGTGATAGTACTCACTCATGTCAATGTAATAGTGCTGCCCCACTGGGAGACCATACCACCAGCACCTTGAGCCAATATCCAACTCAGTCACATTATCATGACACTGAGCCAACCAGTGCTTTCCCTATCCTATTGATGCCAAGAGTATCCGTTTTTAAGTCATCGGTTTGCCTCGACCAGGGTTCGAACCCACGATCCCATCGGTTCGGATCCCTCGATCTCCGAAAACAGGACACGGACGCTCAACTCATTCGCCCATCTCGACTGGTCAAGTTTGATTTACGATGGCGGAGAAAAATGGGGAAGTCAGCCACATGACAGGCCTACCCAGTGATCGTACATATTGACATTTACACCGGTTTGATTAAAATATTCTCATGCACATCTCAATATAATCATGGTATAATGTTTATTTAGTTTTCTGTTTTTGCTTTTTGTTTCGGGTGAGCGGGACATTTGTGTAGGTATATATGGATTAAAGTGCTTACTTTATATCGAGTCCTTTTTTTGGGTGCATTACGTGAGTAAGCAGCGGGAAGTAGAATCGCGGACAATTGGTCTTCCTCATTCCCCTGCTTCTTGCCAATTCCGGTGACCTGATTTCCCAGTGGGGCAGCACTATACCCGAATGTCTGTGTCACGAACGTACCGATCACACCTGATATACAACACGTACACCCTTGAACTCTTAGTGCCCCCCCCCCCCACTCCCCCCAGTGAATGGATAGCACTAAGTGACAACCAGAAGTGCCCACCCGCGTGGCGTATCGACCAGCTAACATCGATACTCCGCAACTAACACGAGGAGTAATAAGAAGTGTCACTTTCCGCCAAATCAAGTCCCTCCAGCCTGGAGGTGAGCATGTTATGCACTCACAGTCTGCACTCACAGTCTGCACTCACATGCTGCACTCACAGTCTGCACTCACAGTATGCACTCATAGTATGCAGTCACATTCTGCACTCACAGTCTGCACTAACAGTCTGCACTCACAGGATGCACTCACATGCGGCATTCACAGTATGCACTTACATTCTGCACTCACAGGATGCACTCATAATATGCACTCCCAGGCTGCACTCACATGCTGCACTCACATTCTGCACTCACATTCTGTACTCACAGGATGCACTCACAGGATGCACTCACATGATGCACTCATAGTCTGCACTCACATTTTGCACTCACAGGATGCGCTCACAGACTGCACTCACAGGCTGCATTCACAGGCTGCACTCACATTCTGCACTCACAATCTGTACTCACAGTCTGCACTCACAGGCTGCAATCACAGTCTGCACTCACAATCTGCATGCACGATCTGCACTCACATTACACACTCAGAATATGCACTGACACTCTGCATTCACACTCTGCACTGACACGCTCACACTGATGCAGGTGATTATGACAGGACCAGTGTATTCTGACAATGCTGATTGATGTCCTCGGACCATTGGTCCTATGTGTATTGGTACGCCCTGCTTGTTAGTCATCCAACTGCCCGCTTTGCCATTGGACTGCACCCAGACCCTGCTGACTGCCGGTGATATCCGTGCCCAAAACACACCAGTACCATGTTCAGGGTAAACCTCAGAGTTGACTTGGAGAGATCTCTGCGACGTCTTTTTGGCCAATTTGCGTTCAGGGTGCATCTCAGAGTCGATTCAGGAGATGTCACGCTTTTTAAGTAAGAAAATGACCATGTGTTTCAGTGGTTTCAGCCAATCAGAGCTGTTCTTTTCATTGCAAAAGGGTGCACCCTATGGAGGCCACCCTTTGCCATACACCTGACAGCTAAAGTCGTTCAGACTAGTGCAACATCCGGAATTTCTCCGAGGCGCTTCCGAGGCATACCTGAATGCAGCCCTGTGCTCCTCACTCATTGCCCACACACGTGAGGCTCTATGAACTGTCCACACAAATTTGGTGAGTTGCACATTCTAAGGGCTCCACCTCAGCGTTTTCCGGCTATCTTCTGCAGCAAACCACCGGGCACAGTGGCCGAATCGGTAGCGTGCAGCCTTCATGTGCGGAAGATCAGAAGTTTGGATCCCGGTCGAGTCAACCCAATGTCTTATAAAATTGATACTTGTCGCTTCCTAGCCTGGCGCTCTGCATTAATAGGATAGGCCAATGAATGGTTTGCTCAGTGTCATACAAATGTGACTGAGTGGGATATTGTGTCATGGTGCCGGCAGCCTGATTTGTCAGTGGGGCATCACTATGAAGTTGCCATGAGTGCGCACTGTCACAAGTCGGTACCTGTCCTGATATAACCTTTGATGTTGCAATGATGTAAAGCTCCAACAACCAAACCAATCTGCAGGAAGCACAAAGCACACAGCACAAATCCTCACAATTACCTGATGGCACCGACACAGAATGATGGCTAGTTTAGCACACGCCTTGTTTACCTGGTTCTTATTCCAGGTGTCCTCAGTGCCAGATTCCACATTGTCTAAAGCCCTAACACTTCAGGCACGAGAACATCACATTACAGGTGCAACTATGTGACAGTAGTATAGCTGGAACCTTTATAGCCACCTATGAAGTACTAGTTACAAGCAGTGCTTATACTCCACCTATAAAGGCTCACTCTATACTACTTACAAGCAGTGCTTACACCCCGCCTATAAAGGATCACTCTATACTACTTACAAGCAGTGATTATACCCCGCCTATAAAGGATCACTCTATACTACTTACAATCAGTGCTTATAAGCCACTTATAATGGCTCACTCTATACTACTTACAAGCAGTGCTGTCGGTCATGCTGTCGGTCGCAATGCGACAAAGACTGCTTTCATTATTTGACTGCCACTCTCCATTTAGCTCTCTGCTGTGAGAGTGATGTCAATGAGTCAGTCTTAATGTCTCTCAGCTTCAGGTTTCTCTTGATGGTATCCTTGAACCGGAGATGAGGGCAGTGGTTTACAACTCTGCAGGGCAGGTGTTGCAATACCTGCAATACCTGCATACAGCACTGCTTATAACCCCCATATACAGGATCACTCTATACTACTTACACACAGTGCTGGATTCAGTAAGCACGGTGGTAGTGCACCCGGACCATCTGCTTACACTCCAGCAGATGAGCTGGGAGTGGGTAGTCTGCCGTCCTGAGCTGCAGGCCTTGTGTCAGGGGTCCAAATGACATGGGTAAGCTTTCTGTACTGCACAGGTCAATTCGAGTTGGATATATGTGTGCGAGGACTATAATCCTAGACATAAAGCATATGGTAGCATACCATCCCCATAGATTGTGATCGTTAAGAATATCATCATCATCATCATCATGTTGGTTGTGATGAGACAAAGACTGATTTCATTACTTGACTGCCACTCTCCATTTAGCTCTCTGCTGTGAGAGTGGTATCCATGAGTCGGTCTTAATGTCTCTCAGCTTCAGGTTTCTCTTGATGGTATCCTTGAACCAGAGATGAGGGCACCCTCTCTTTCTGTAACCAGAAGACAGTTGAGACTAGAGGATCTGCTTTGGTAGCCTGTCTGATGACATCCTCATGAGGTGTCCAGTCTACCGGAGATTCTTTTTGGTAAATGGCTTGTCATCATGACTACATACTACCCAGCTAAGGGGCAGTTGTGAAAGCCAATTAGTAACTGTGATTTATCGATTGCAAATTAGCAACTTCCAAGTAGTGACCGACAATTAGTGACTAGCAATTATCAACTTCCCATTAATGACTAGCAATTAGTGACTGATAATTAGTGGTTGCCATACTATTAGTGACTATCAATTTGCAACTGCCAAATAATAACTCAATTATTGACGGTCAATTAATGACTGATAATTTATGACTGATAATTAGTCGCTGCCAATCAGTGACTGTTCAATTGGTGATTGTCAATTACTGACTGCCAATTAATTACTGATAATTAGTAACTGCCAATTATTGACTGACAGTTAGTGAGTGCCAATCAATGCAATGGGAATGTTTCAGTAAACTATCAACCATTGCATTACAAATGGACATGATTTCATTGTAGAAAGACTGACTTCTAGCTCCATTGAAAGTAGGATGCAACATAGATTTGAGGAAAGAAGGTTTGAAGTGTTTGAAAGTATACAATCACTGACAATATTGTTTCTAAATATACATATAATTATATTTATAAATTAAGACTCATAGGGGTTGAGAGCTTCATTCCTCTTGACACAGTAAAAACTACCTATATCATATTCAAAAGGTTTTTGCATGCAGTGATTTGGCCGCAGTAGGCTCACAAGTAACATGAAACGCCAGTGGTGGCGCTACCGTAGCACTGTAGCCTCGCAGCTTATGAGGCGGCAGCCTAGCACGTAACCCATTGGTTAATAATTAATAGACTAACACAAGTAGAATATCGAGTAATATATAATACCTTCTGCCGAAGCACATACTTGTTCTCTATAGTTACCACATATAGATTAACACAAGCACATTCTGCACTTATAGTGCAGCACAGGCTTGTTCGCTATAATTACAACATATAGATTGATACATGCACATTCTGCACTTATAGTGCAGCGCATGCTTGTTCGATACAGTTATCACATATAGATTAACGCAGCCACTTCTGCACTTATAGTCCTTATTTACCATGTATAGATTAATTGATGCACATCCTACTTCCTTTGAACTTATAGCTTAGCAATAAATCAAGTGCTTGCTTTCTGTTTACAGATTAACATATGCACTTCCTGCTTTCTGTTTACTTATATTTTCTGTTTACTTATAGGTTAACATATGTAGGCCTATTCTCTGCTTTATGTCTACTTATAGTTATAGATTAACACATGACTGTCCTTGGTGTTCTACTACATTATATCACATTTGCATATCATCCATACCACGTATAACTTAGCGCCTCTGTGTGCTCCGTCCTCACCTCTCACACCTCGTCTCGCCCTGTCTGACCCTCCCCAAGCCGGCCTGCCACCACCCATACAGCTGCCTCGGTGGTACAGTGAATATGTTCAATGTCATTACCCACTGGACCCATACGTCACGTGACAGCCTGAACCCGAACCAGTTACCACCTCCCGCCTTACCCGCCACCCCGACCCCTGCACGCCGGAACAGCCATCTCTCACATCGCCATCTCTCACATCACCATATGTCACACTGTCATCTCTCACACTGTCATATGTCACACTGTCATCTATCACACTGTCATCTGTCACCATGCCATATATCAGACTGTCATCTGTCACACTTTCATATGTCACACTATCATATGTCACACTGTCATATGTCACAATGTCATATGTCACACTCTCATCCGTCACATCACCATCTCTTGCATCGCCACCTATCGTACCACCATCTCTCACAATGTCGTATGTCACACTGTCATATGTCACACTGTCATCTCTCACACTGTCAACTCTCACACTGCCATATCTCACAATATCACATAGTACAATGTCATCTCTCACACAGCCACCGCTGACACTGTCATCTATCAAACCGTCATCTCTCATACTGTCATCTCTCACAGCACCATCGTTCATACCATCATCTCTCACACCGTCATCTCTCACCCCACCATATCTAACACAACCTTCTCTCACACCACCATCTCTCACACTGCTATCTCTCACACGGCCATCTCTCGCACCACCATCTCTCATACCATCATTTTTCACAGCAGCAGCTATCACGCTGACATCTCTCACATAGCCATCTCTCACACACCCACCACCATCTCTTGTACCACCATTTCTCAAACCACCATTTCCGCAATGTCATTTATCCCGCTGCTATCTCTCACAGGGACATATCTCATGCTGACATCTATCACACCACCACTTCTTATCTCTCCCACCACTACTTCTCACTCCGCAATCTCTCAGATCACCATCTCTCATATCGCCATCTCTCAGACCCCATCTCTCACACCACCATCTCTCACACTGCCATCTCTCACACCACCATCTATCACAATATCATCTCTCACACTGGCATCTCTCATAATGTCATATGTCACACTGCCATCGATCACACTGTCATATATATCACTGTCATCTCTCACACAACCACTGGTCACACTGTCATCTCTCATAATGCCATCTCCCGTACCACCATCTCTTATAATGTCATATCTCACATTGCCATCGCTCACCCTGCCAGCTCTGACAGTGTCAATCTCACCCGGTCATATGTCACACTGTCATCTCTCACACTGGCATGTCTCGCCATGGCATCTCTCACATTATCGTCTCTCATACTGCCATCTCTCACACCGTCGTCTCTCACACTGTCATCTATCACACTGCCATATTTCACATTGTTATAGCCCACATTGCAATCATTCGCACCACACTCTCTCACAATGCCATCTCTCACCATGCCATCTCTCCGAGTGCCATCTCTCACATTGCCATCTCTCAGAGTGGCGTCTCTTCCACCACAACTTGTCAAACTGCCATCTCTCACCTGTAATATATCACAGTGTCATCTCTCAAACTGTCATCTCTCACAATGCCGTCTCTCATACCACCATCTATTCCACTGCCAGCTCTCACACTGCCATCTCTTACACCAACACACCTTCCACCGCAACCGTTCACACTGCCATCTCTCATCATGTCATCTCTCACACTTTCATCTCTCACAATGATATATCTCACTGTGTCATCTCTCACACTGCCATCTATCACACTGCCATCTGTCACACCACCATATATTCCACTGCCACCTCTCACACTGCCAGCTCTTACACCAACATACCTTCCACCGCAACCTTTCACACTGCCATCTCTCAGCATGTCATCTCTCACCCTGGCATATCTCACACTGTCATATCTCAGTGTCATATCTCGCACTGCCATCTCACACACCATTATCTCTTCCACTGCCACCTCTCACACTGCCATCTCTTACACCCTTCCACCGGAACATTTCACACTGCCATCTCTCACCATGTCATCTCTCACACTGTCATATGTGACACTGTTATATATCACAGTGTCATCTCTCAAACTGCCATCTGTCACACTCCCATCCCTCACACCATCTCTCACCCTGGCATCTCTCACCTTGTCATATATGACACTGTCATATGTAACACTGTCATATATCACGATGTCATATATCACACTGTCATATCTCACACTGCGATCTCTCACACTGTCATCACTCACACTATCAGCTCTCACAGTGTCATGTGTCACACTGCCACATGTCACAATTTCATATATCACGCTGTCATATATCACCCTGACATCGCTCACCTTGTCATCTCTGACACTGGCATATGCCACGCTGTCATATATCACGCTCTCATATATCACATTCATATATCACACTGTCATCTCTCACACTGCCATCTCTCACACTGTCATCTCTTACACTGGCTTCTCTCACACTGGCATCTCTCACCCTGGCAGTTATCACACAGTCATCGCTCACACCGCCACCACTCACACTGCCACCACTCAAACTGCCAACTCTCAAACTGTCAACTATCATGCCACCATCTCTAACACTGCCATCCATCATACTGCCATATCTCACTCCATCATATCTCACACTGTTCTCTCTCACACTGTGATATATCACACCACCATAGTTCAGACTGTCATCTGTCACATTGTCATCTATTAACACGCCATCTCTCACGCCACCATCTCTCAACGTTTTATCTGTCACACTATCATCAGTCACACTGTCATCTGTCAGACTGTCATCTGTCACACCACCATCGCTCAAAATGGCATCTCTTACAGCGCCACTGCTCACACTGTCATCTGTCACACTGTCATTTGTCACACTATCATATGTCACACTGTCATCTGTCACACTGCCATCTATTACCCCACCATATCTCACACCGCCATCTCTCAAACTGGTATCTCTCACACTGTCATCTGTCACCTTGTCATCTGCCATGCTGTCATATCTCATGCCACCATCTATCACACTGCCATCTATCACACTGTCATCTCTCACTCTGTCATCTCTCACCCCGCCATCTCTCACACCGCCTACTTCCGCTATGTAAGCTCATCAGGTAGCAGCTATTAAGACAGAGTACTTCTGGTATGTAAACTCACGAGGTCAAGCCAACGGGAAGCAGCAGATCTTTGTATATATATTATTACTATTGAGGCTGTATTTATACTGTCCATAGCATATAAGCCTGGGAGTCGGGTGTCGTCCAACATCTGGGAGTCGGGTGTCGTCCCTGCCTCTTGGTGGGAGGCGACAGTAATACCGATTCCCAAACCTTGTAAAGATCAGAGTGAAGCCCACAACTATCGTCCCATAGCCCTTACAAGCTGCATCTGTAAAACCATGGAGCACATGGTAAACAACCGCCTGTCCAACCTTCAATGTGGCTTCAGATGGAGCCGCAGCGCCCTCGACCATTTGGTGCGCATGGAGACCTTCATAAGAGATGCTTTCCTTAAAAAGGAGCACGTTGTGGTTTTCTTTTTCGACCTCAAAAAAGCCTATGACACAACATGGCAGCATGGCATCAAGGAGGATCTTCATGCGATTGGCCTTCGTGGCCACTTGCCAATTTTCATCAGGAACTTTCTAGCCTTCAGGCATTTCCGCGTCCGTGTCAAGACTACCTATTCCCACCTACACTCACAGGAACTAGGAGTACCTCAAGGCAGCATACTGGCTGTGACCCTTTTCGGGGTGAAGGTCAATGGCATTGCTGCTGCTGTAAAGCGGGGGGTCTCCTGTAGTCTTTTCATGGATGACTTTCTTTTATATTACAGCGGTGCTAACATGAATGTCATAGAGAGACAGCTACAACCAAGCATAAATGGGATCCATCGATGGTCAGTTCTGAACGGTTTCATATTTTCCAAGACCAAAACAGTCTGCATGCACTTCTGCCTACTTCATAGACTGCATGTGGAACCGGAGCTGACCCTGGATGGGGATCCCATTAAAGTTGTTGAGAAAACCAAATTTCTGGGCATCATTCTCTATGCAAAACTGTCTTTTGTGCCACATATAAAGTACCTGAAAACAAGATGCCTGAAAGCGCTGGATATTCTGAGGGTGCTGTCAAGCTCAGAGTGGGGAGCGGACAGAGATGTTCTGCTCTCCGTGTACAGAACCTTGGTTCATTCACAAGTGGATTACGGCAGCATAGTATACGGTTCCGCAAGGAAATCATATATTGGGCTGCTAGACACGATCCACCACCAGGGACTGCGCCTAGCCCTTGGGGCCTTCCGCACCTCACCAGTTCAGAGCCTTTATGTCGAAGCCAATGAACCATCAGTTACCAACAGGAGAATCAAACTGGCCATGCAATATGTAGTCAAGATAAAAACTAATGCATTGAATCCTGCACACAATTGTCTATTCGAGCAACATGACAAATCCAGATATGAAGCCAGGCCAAATGGCATGCGGCCACTGAGGCTCCGAATGAAACCTCATTTGGAGGCCTTGGGCATGGATTTGAATGTGTTGGAGGATGCCAAAGTCCCAGAACATCCCCCATGGTCGTTGAGAAAGCCATCAGTTATCCTCCGACTCACGGAACTGAGGAAGTCTGGGACACATCCACTCGAGTACCAAGGACTGCATGCAGAGATTCAAGGCCAGTTTGCAGACCACCTCTCCATATACACTTTTGGTTCGAAAGACCAAAGCCGGGTAGCTGCTGCGGCAGTCTGCCGACGGGAAAAATTTGGTGTACATTTGCCTGATCAGAGCTCGATTTTCACTGCAGAAGCCCAAGCAATCCTTCTCGCTTTGGAGTGTATCGAGGTATGCAACCACACTAACTATGTTATATACATTGATTCATTCTCTTGCCTCCTGGCTGTTGCTGGACTGAAAACGAATCACCCTATTCTAGCAACCGTCATTTATAAAATGAACCAACTGACAACGGATGGGTATGATATCCACATGTGCTGGGTGACTGGCCAAGCCCCATACAAGGAAACGAATGAGCTGATCGGGCTGTGAAGAAGGCCCTGAACTGTGATCTTGAACCGTGTCTGATCTCTCACTCTGATCTGAAACCACTAATAGCCACCCACATAAAATCGTAATGGCAACATGAGTGGGATGAAAACATTAATAAACTTAAAGAAATTGAACCATCTGTGGGAAAGCCACCACAGACTCATGCGGGAGGTCGGCGGGACCAAATGCTCCTTGGCCGCTGCCGTATTGGCCACTCGTGGCTTACACATGCTTTTCTGCTCAAGGGGGAACCTCCCCCTGAATGTATTGGGTATGGGTCCCCACTGACACTCAAACACAGTTTACTAAGTTGCGTTGATTTGTTGGCCCTGCGCCAACGGTTCTACACTGCAGACAGTATGCATGACCTTTTTACTAAGGTAAAACAGGAAAACATTTTAGCCTTTTTGAGGGCAGCTGGACTGTACCACCTTATACAGTTTACTAAATGAATTCCATCAATTATTAATAAAACTTTTCTTTTACTATGGGAATTTGTTTCCCTTGACCACAAATATATGATTGTGAGCTTTCTAATTTAATTAGCGTCTATTGGCACATAATTGATTGTCTGCTTTTACATGTAAAAGTGATGGTTTGAACAAAAAACAAACATTTCTCACCGTGAATATGGCCTATGCTGCCGACACGGCGTAAAGCAACAACCAATCAATCAATCATATAAGCCTGGGTATTCAGGCTTATTTCCAATGCTGGCCAGGTGTAGTGTTGGTGTTATCCTATCACACAGTAACTGCTGACAACGTATTTGATTGCCTGCATTTCAGTAGCAGATAGATAGTTGGTTGGTCTGGTTAGTGGTCCATGTTAATTTTTTGGGATTTTCTTGACATATACTAAGACAAGAGTACTTCCGCTATGTAAACTCACCAGGTCAACCCTACAGCAGGCAGCATACACTAATACAGAGTACTTCCGGTTGGTAAACTCACCAGGTCAACCTTACAGGAGGCAGCATACACTAATACAGAGTACTTCCGGTATATAAACTCACCAGGTCAACCCTTAGTGCCTCCTCAGGGAGCAGTAGATGACCGACTTAGGAGCAGCTCTCCACTGCCGGTCGACCCAGTGCAGGCCCCGTGAGTGGGTGAAGGTGCTTCGTTCTGTGTGCCTACCTGTCACCCTAATCAGGTAACCTCCATGATCCCACCCCACCGCTCAAATAACATGTCCCAATTAAAACTCAACAAGTTCTTCACTTTTCTTTTTATTAGGTCGATGTTGAGATTTCATTATATTTGCTGTTGTTTCCCCCTCCTCCAATTTAAATGTTTGCTGTTGCGTGAGGCCAATCCTATCTGATTGGCTTCTTGAATGACTACTGTAGTAATTACTAGCAAAGCCCTGAGCTCCTGCCCCCTCCCCGCATCCTCGCTTGCTCTCCTGTGGGTTTTTCCCCCCTGCCACCCACCCCAATGGGCCCCCTCCCCTGCCACCACCCTTAAACATCATGAACAAACCAACAACACACCGAACATCCTACACAACTATCAATCTGTTCAAACACATTGAACATTACATAAGACAGACAAAATGTCTTGTCAACTATAAACTTAGCTTGTTTTATAAGAGAAAAATGTAACCCACAATGATTGTTTGAGTTACCCCAAGTATACACCTTCTACTCGGTGCTGCTCCCCATTTTTGCATGAACCGCAGTGACTGGTGCTGTACATTATAGAGCAGGAGCCACTCCCTTAATTCTACACGATCGACTAATACAGCGCTGACCAAACTTAGATTATTTATAATGTCAATTCCAATAGTAAGATGGCTGGAAGACCAGTGCTCCGGCGCTGACAATTGTCATATTGAGATGAATAAATACTTTACCAAAAATAAAACAACAAAAACATCTTGACAGACTGCGCTATGGTACTGGAATTACCCTGAACTGAATGGTGAAGGATAGCTTGAAGCATTGGTCACAATGTTAGCAATGTTTGATTCAGTAGGAACACCACACCTACCCCTCCCACCCCCCGCCGACTATGCTTTGGACTCTTCTTCCGGTGGATGGATGAGTGCACAATTCATCCACCCGATTGGCCAGCAGCTTTCACACCTTGCCCCTTGTAATCACCGGCCAGCCGCTGTCTCTTCACTTATCGGCAAGCCGGCAATATGCATACTCCTGCCACTAGTATGCCATGTCTTTTCATCCACCCAACTACACCTCTCTCAGGCTGGGTCCAGTTGCTTCCGTCTACCTGAAATACACATGTGTCGCCTGCAGAACATTGCTGTGTCATTCCTTTCAGAATCCGACACAAACCAATAACAAGTCAAACTGATAAGGCAGTCGCTTGGTTGTTGGAGTTTTACGTTCTTTAAACATCTAAGTTCATATCAGAATGGGTACCGACTTGTGACAGGGCCTACTCATAGCAACTTTATATTGCTGCCCCACTGACAGACCAGGCTGCCTGATCATGACCTGTTATCCTGATACTGACCCAACCAGTCCCAGCCCTATAGTAATAATACCGAACATCTGGCTAGGAAGCGACAAGTATCAAGTCATTGGTTTGACCCAACCATGGTTCGGAACCGTGGGTTCGAATCCCGCAATCTACCAAAACGGGAGATGGAGGCACAACTCATTCGGCTATTCCATAAGGCGGTTGATGAGGTAGATTCTGGTTGTTCTCAAGTTACAATAATCTCAGTCTCAGATGCCAATCATTCATTGTCAGACTTAATAAGGGTAGTTAAAGTGGCGATTGGGGAAAGGTGAAAGTTGGGTGGACAGGAAATGCCTATGAGCTTCAGAGACTGCGTAGAGCGAAGGGGAGCGCCCGGTAAGTGGGTAACAGGGTTCAACTCAGCTTACACTTACAATGAGCTCACTGAGAACAGGTCATAAACATGACACCGGTACAGCTGAGAGTTTTAGAATTGGCATGTGTCAACCAATATGTGACTCAATTACTTGCACCAAATAGTGATGGAATATAAAGTGCAGTTTCACACGTTGAGATATCCCAGACTATTACAATAATCCACTATAACGCTGGTGTGGATGATACTGTCAGTGTACGCGGACAGAGTGAAAGGCTCTAATTGTAGAACGGGCCTTTTGGTGATGGTGGCCCCCACGAGGCAGGGGGCGGCGGCGTGCGGGGGATCAAGTCTCAGCCCCATGTAATGCGCCAAGTGATTCACCGGAGGTTGGTTGGTTGTTGGAGTTATACGTCCTTGCAACATCTAAGGTCATATCAGGACGGTTCCGACTTGTGACAGTGCATACTCATGGCAACCTTATAGTACTGCACCACTGGGAAATCAGACCACCAGCATCATGACCTGATATCCCACCCAGCCACATTATCCTGACACTGAGCCATCCAGTCCTTCCCCTATCCTAATAATGCCGAGCGCCTGGCTAGTGAGCAACAAGTATCAATTCTGTAAGTCATTTGTTTGACTTGACTAGGGTTCGAATCCCATGATCTATCAAAACGGGAGACGGACGCTCATCTCATTAGCCCATCCAGTCTGGTCAATTCACCGGAGAACACAGGTTCATTGCAATGACAATGGAGTCGTCTACAACAAGCTTTGTATTGACCTTAACCTCGGGACATGCGCACTGTGCTGTTCCGATCAGCAGCAGTTCTTGTCACTGCAACCAGAGGGCAGGTTGAACGTGAATATTGTCTCTGTGAGTGTAATAATAATAAAGTTTTTCCGCAGCGCATGTTACACAATGAATTTCTACTTGCAACATTAGGTTTTGCCACTGCCATCAGCGGGCACGTTGCTTGTTGCAAATCACCTATAATGCGCTTTCCACAGCAGTAATTCTTATCAGTGCCACCAGAGGGCGGGTTGGTGGAAGAAGTTATGTATAACTAAACCAGGGTAAACTGCAACCATCAAATATAAACTGAAGAGTTTAACCCCATAAAACGCCAATCCAACAATTTAATTAAAATAACAGATTTGTACTTGAACATAATTTGAATTGTCACTAATTCCACTTTTCTTGTGATGACATGATTATAGAGCAACGATACCAAATTAGGAATGTAAACAAATTATTTGTTGATGGCTTGATTTCAATGTTCCTCCTAATTTTGCGATTGTCTTTTACGGGGTCTTGCGCCCGAACTCTTCGTATGCTCATTGCACCTGGTTGACTGAAACATGAAGCTGACATTTGTAGAACTCACATGATTGTGCTAACCAATATATAACTCAATTACTTGCACCAAATAGTTATACGACCTTATCACTGGCAATGTTTACAATTTACTAATATATAAATAATTAAGGAATGTAAATCAAGTATATATCAGGGTGACCGGCAGTGTATCACATTGTGAGTGTGTGGGACCCTGCTCGGCTGGATCATGTTGGAGGCAATATCTGAACCCGGCACTTGACGCACTATAAAGCACCCCACCATGTGTCACACACGAGGTTCAGCCAATGCGGCCTCTCCTCCCGCCCCCACAGGCAGTGCGTGTGGTGGCCACACGCCATCTACCGGCCGTGGTTTGAAAACTAACAAACACCAAAGCATACTTCGACCGGCTCAAAAAGCCACCTCTGGCAGTAACAGAGGTCGAGCAGTACGACTGACTTCCGGTTATGTAAATTGTGTTTCCGGTGTTCCTACATCCATTCCATTAGGTGTGCATACGCTACATCTAGTTGTCTGAGCGAGACCCACTAACACCAGCTCATTATAACCATGCAGTGTCTGAGTCAGATCCACTAAACAAAGCTCACTATAACCATGTTACATATAGTGCCTGAGCCAGACCCACTAAACAAAGCTCACTATAACCACGCTACATATAGTGTCTGAGCCAGACCCACTAAACAAAGCTCACTATAACCATGCTACATATAGTGTCTGAGCCAGACCTATTAAACAAAGCTCACTATAACCATGCTACATATAGTGTCTGAACCAGACCTACTAAGCAAAGCTCATTATAACCATGCTACATATAGTGTCTGAGCCAGACCCACTAAACAAAGCTCACTATAACGATGCTATGTATAGTGTCTGAGCCGGACCCACTAAACAAAGCTCACTATAACCATGCTACATATAGTGTCTGAGCCAGACCCACTAAACAAAGCTCAATATAACCATACTAAATATAGTGTCTGAGCCAGACCCACTAAGCAAAGCTCATTATAACCATGTTACACATGGTGTCTGAGCCAGACCCACTAAACCCAGCTCGTTATTACCATGCTACATATAGTGCCTGAGCCAGATCCACTAAACCCAGCTTGTTATGACAATGTTACATATAGTCTCTGAGCCAGACCCACTAAACCCATCTTGTTATAACAACTTTACATATAGTGTCTGAGCCAGACCCATTAAATCCAGCTCGTTATAACCATGTTACACATACTGTCTGAGCCAGACCCAATAAACCCCGCTTTTTATAACCACGTTACATATAGTGTCTGACCATACGCACTAAACACTGCTCATTAGTACCAGTTAACATTAGGTGTGTGTGCATACCTTACATATTATTTTCAGTATTTCGTCAAATTCGCTCATTCGCTCGCATCCATGATTGTTGCTGTTTTCCCTCAAATTAGCTCTGTATGTGATTATTATGCTGTTCTCAGCATAATGGAGAACGCCTGGTGGCTTGCTGCTTCAGAGTTAGATAATGCTGACGTAGCCTAAACCACAACCTCAGCCTGTTGTGGCAGTACCATGTCCAACTACCAGGTGCCTCCGTGGGCATATGGCATACATACTTTCTCCTTTAGAGGTGAGCGCAGCATCACAAACCTGTAATTTTTGCTCTACCTGGACTTTTTCTCGATGTCATGTAATGTGAAGAACAACATGTGCTATATACATATTTTGTAAATATTATTTAATGGAAGGCCTGTAGCTTTTGGCCCGAAAATGCTACTATTGCCCTGCCCACTGGAACTGCAGCAGTCTGGACGATTTGGGTTTGCACTCAGGTAGGCAAACCCCAGCGAGTCACCACCAAGCTTGCACGAGCGGTACTATCATCCTCACTCTCGTCGGAAATGTTGACCATAAAATAAGTGGTAGGCTAGATTGTTGGCCAGTCAGAGGTATCGATATCAACCAACATATGTGTTACGCTGTTTCTTACTGAGTCTATAATAATATAAAGTGTTAACATGAATAAACAGTTGCCACACATATCTAATAATGCAGGTTACTTCTAGACTCAGTCAATGCTCATGCTACACCTATATTTTAGTGTTGCTTCACTTCATGCTTTTTATTACAGATAAGTGTGTGATGCTTTTAATCTGACCTTTTGCCTTGCATAAAGCACATTTGGCTGGTTTATTTACAATATAACTAAGCCTTAATGGCTTAATTTCCAGTATAACTAAAGCGATTTCATTAAAGCTTTCCCCAAACCCCTCAGGGGAGAGCTCTATACACCAAACTAACCTACAGAGTTTATGTAATTAAAAGATTGTCTGCAATACTCATGGTTCACCTTGTAATATAACTGGAATGCCTGGCTGTCTGAGCCCCAGATATACCACTTACTCTACCCAGGTGCTTTCTGAAAAATGTCTGTCAGTTCACACCTGATGCCCCTCTCCAACAACTCATAAGCAAATATGGGAAGACAAGTTGTGCAAGATTGACAGTGAAGAAGTTGTGCTTTATTGGCATCAAGTCCTGTTCACCTACTCGTGACCTATAACCCTCACTCCTAACCTTCTGTCCGCACAGAGCCTCATTACTCTTTTTACTATGTATAGTAATAAGTGCCTAAGGCCCATTGAACCAGAGTCCCATGGTTGTTGCACACAGCTCAGTTTGTATATGAAAGGTGGAGCCTCAGACAGAGTGTCTGGGTTCCTGGCCAAGAGAAGAGTGTGTTGACTTCAAGAGTCCATCCAGAAGTGTGTTACTAGCGCCTCTAACATCATATAGATCAGAGTGTCTAGAATAATCAATATCAGAATGAGGCTTGTGTGGTCAGGTGGGGCAAAGGTGAACGGGCCTCCCATATCCAGCCAATCAGACACCCTCCACAGCCTGGGGGGGCAGCACCCTAATATGGGCAGCTGTCACTCAACCACAGCTGTAGGTGGTGTCCATAATGTATGCAGAGTGGCTGCGTGTGCTTGCCCATCGGCCCTGTGGTAACATGTAGTTGCAGACAGTTCCAATAAATATATATATTAAAAATGTTCTGCTCCTCCACTTGCACCCTTCCTGGTGCATAGAGGGAACATTTCACAAAACATTAACTCTCTCTTATATAGGAACATCTCATCATAATCGCGGGCACTATGTATTAACATATTTTTCACATAGACTAATATGTCACACAGTGAGTGGGGCAGCCATTCATTTGCTATTACATAACCTTGGTCCCCACTCCATCGCCCACGAATAATAATGCCCTCTGCCAATATATAATTCCGAACAGAAATTTTGTATATTTTTACAACAGTATTTAAACTATATTTAGTATATTTATATGCATGTTTTGTAAGCTTGGTAGCTTTTAACATTTGGCGGTAATGGTATTTTTATCTTCTTTTCTTCAAATAGAATCCAACATGCATTTGAGGAAATGGGTGGTACCATCTAATTTTGAGACAAGATAACCAAAACTGCCCTTTGTGAAATCAATAAAAATGTAAGCAGATATTAGAAAATAAGAGTTTGCAACAATAAGCACTGGAAGATTGGGTAGTAACATTTATATTTCTGCCCAGTGTAAGTGTATCTATTTTCTGGCGACTCAGCACTTTTCTTATTTTGCCAGAATTAATTTGTTGAAATGGCTGAATTATTCGGAGAGTTGTTGTTTGTGCATTTCATTATCCCCCGACCCCTTCACCTCGCACCTATCTCACTTTCCTCATATCTGCCGGCCATGTTGACGTCACAATAATATGTAGGTCAGCACTGTCCGCGCATGCACGCGTCGGTAAACATGTCATGTCGAGGGTTCAGTGGAGGGGTTAATGCAACACCCATTTGACCTTTAACCTTTGTACCCGGAAATAGATGAGTTAACCCCACCTCAGCAAACCAGGCCAGCGTCCGTTTAATTAAATGTTGTCTGTTGCGTGAAACCTCACAGGAACTTCAGTGAATAGTATCCGCTTTCACAAACATAATTACATATCTGGGCAGCGTTCAAAGTACGCCTCAGAGTCGACTCCGAGACATCTCGACGACAGCTTTAGTTCCAATTCACCTTCAATGTGAGCCTCAGAGTTAACTCCGAGATGTTGCACTTTTCAAGCAGCAACCGAAAACGCCTCCAAAATGGCCATATGTCTCAGCCATTCAGAGCTGTTCTTTCAATTGCAAATGGCTGCAGGAACTGCACATTATGGAGGCCACCATTTTTGAGGTACTCGACTGCTAAAACGCCGTTTAGAGTAGTGCAACATTTATAATTTCTCTGAGGGCTCTACGAGGCAACTAGTTGAATGCCGACCTGCTTGCGGGTAGTGTCATAGTCTCTACAGCTTCCATAAATACAGACGAGCTCTAATGGTAGTGAGCGATAATACACAAAGTAGGCCCCCAAGCCACTCTGCAGGCAATTTCATGGGCATATAACATGTGCAAGTCACCGTGACATCACATACATAAAGTAGTACCCACTGAACCTTCACTGACCTTGTGTACCCACATGAGACTCCATTAAATGGCGTACAGTCAGTTCAGCCATGTTTGTGTTGCACTGCCATATGCCGGTTATAAGGTACTTCACCACAAGCGCTAAAAAAGAACCTGATGACTCAGCAATTTTATGCAGCCTGCTCTGTTGTCGCCTGCTTGCATTTTGCCCCTGTCCATGGTTCAAGAGCTGCCGATGCACATACTCGTACATGGCTTGTCGGTTTGTGACTTAACAGTAAGCCTGTAACTGGCGTGTTCAAGTAGACTGGCCATGTACGCTTGTTGGAGTTGGAGTCTGAAATTTACTCTTTAATAACGATATAGGTGGGTCATTAGGAACCAGCGAGCGGTGGGAGGTGGCGCCACCGTCGGAACTGAGGTTGAGTATGTTGGAGCAGTAGATGACTAGCCCCAGGCTCCATCACCCAATCACTGGTGGGTGAAGCTGAGGAGCGAGTATTCATATAATTCTTATACAGCATATATGAAGATAAAGAAATATAATCTATATATGTGTGTAATGGAATAAGCAAAACCAAACAAAATAGGCAAAATGAATAAAAGTTTGGTTGACAATAGTAATACATTAAGTATTCCGCCGAATACAACATTTAAATTCCAACTTCGGTGTTGTAATGGGCAATCATGCAGGTGTTGCCTCCATGGTAGGATTTGGAAGACTCGTCGTTATATAATTATATATATATATCATATAATCATGACATATGCATGGCTACATTGTCGAGATAGAACTCCGACCGAGTGTGGCCTGGTTTATATATATATACATACGCTGTGTAATTTTATATACAAATATAAATAACGTTGTGAATTTAAGACCAAAATGTAATGGGATTGGTCCCACTGCTTCACTGGTCACAGCTGGTCTGGTGTATTACTAACAACCCCACTCCAACAGCATACTTCATAAGCCCCGTTCACACATGGGCGTTAAGTCGCCTCAACTAGTTTGCCTTGTCTAGTTCGCCTCACATTCGCCGTGTGGACGCTACGCTGAAGCGAATTAGGGCTAGGTCGCCTCATCTAGTTCACCTCAAGTAAACCACCTCGCGAGGTAGTATAGATGACACAATTTATCTGGTTCCTGGGTGGTGATAGTGTAAAATAGCAGTGCTTGCCAGATACAGGCTCAGATGTAACTATTGCTGGTACCCGGCAGTGTTAGGGCCCGATTAGGCCGAAATCTATTGAATGCGATCATATTTAACAGAATTACATCCTCAAATAATGAAATTTAATTAAATTAACCCTAAATTCCAAGCGATATTAACGTAGCAGCTACATCAGCGTCATTATTCATATTGTCGAATCAACTAGTGAAAACTAAACAAATAGCAGTGCTTGTCAGATACAGATGGGGGTACTTGCTCATGCGCAGATATCGATTTCCGCCTTAAACTGCTCCGTGTGGGGACACGACACTAGTTCGCCTCATCTATTTCGCCTTATCTAGTTCGGCCTAAAGTTGTGCTGTGTGAACGGGGCTTAAGACTCACATAACTAACCACAATAGAGTAACACTAGACTATTTTTAATAAACTGACATTTATCTACCGCTTGCCTAACGCCAACTGAACAGACCCTACATTAAAACTAACTACAACTTTACCAAATGAATACAGAAAATAACTTCTGCTTACAATCTAAATACCATGTAAATACTCACATTGATCTGACTAATGTGGATCTAGTTATATGACACTACTGTTACCATATTCTATGGAACTTTTGGGTTACAGAATGTCATTGTTTTATATGCTGCATATTGTGTATAGAACAGTTATTGTATCCCTTATTATATATCCCTTTTGTGTAAATAACCCTGAATTTAAAAATGGCTGGAAGACCAGTGCTTTGGCACGGACAAAATACGTTTTCCACAGAATAAAGATATTTACCCCCTACAAGTATATTAGAAAAATTGAACGGCCATTGTACTGTCCATTTCCCCGCAGAAGCACTTTTGCTGAGTAGCGCCATTGTTCTTATTGGTGATAGCAGCAGGTGTATCTGAGATTATAAGCCCGTAGTAGAGAAGTTAATCTCAGATTATATTCTATAAGTAGATAAATGTATCTCAGAAAATAACCCATAATTATACAAGTGTATCTCAGATTATATTCAATAAGTAGACAAGTGTATCTCAGATTATATTCCATAAGTAGGGAAGTGTATCTCAGAGTATATGCTATCAGTACACAAGTATATCTCAGATTATATTCAATAAGTAGAAAAGTGCATCTCAGATTATATTCAATAAGTAGACAAGTGTATCTCAGATTATATGCCATAATTAGACAAGTGTATCTCAGATTATATTCAATAAGTAGACAAGTGTATCTCAGATTATATTCTAAAAGTAGACAAGTGTATCTCAGATTATATTCAATAAGTAGACAAGTGTATCTCATAATATATTCAATAATCAGAGAAGTGTATCTCAGCTTATATTCCATGAGCATACAAGGGTATCTCAGATTATATTCAATAAGTAGACAAGTGCATCTCAGATTATATTCCATATGTAGACAAGTGTATCTCAGAATATATTCAATAAGTAGACAAGTGTATCTCAGATTATATGCCATAATTAGACAACTGTATCTCAGATTATATTCTAAAAGTAGACAAGTGCATCTCAGATTAATAAGTAGACAAGTGTATCTCAGATTATATTCAATAATTAGAGAAGTGTATCTGAGATTATATTCCATGAGCACACAAGTATATCTCAGATTATATTCAATAAGTAGACAAGTGCATCTCAGATTATATTCCATATGTAGACAAGTGTATCTCAGAA
The DNA here is from genome assembly GCA_030323885.1 of Branchipolynoe longqiensis. Classification (NCBI taxonomy): domain Eukaryota; kingdom Metazoa; phylum Annelida; class Polychaeta; order Phyllodocida; family Polynoidae; genus Branchipolynoe; species Branchipolynoe longqiensis. The sequence goes on from CM059195.1 coordinate 91,088,635, forward strand.
TATATTCAATAAGTAGACATGTGTATCTCAGATGATATTCCATATGTAGAAATGTGTACGTTAGATTATATTCCATACATAGACAAGTGTATCTCAGATTATATTCCATAAGCATACAAGTGTATCTCAGATTATATTCTATGAGTAGACACATGTATCTTAGATTATATCGGCAAACCTTAGGTTTACTCGATGAGGGGAATCTCGTTTACCAAAAATAAGCATGTGCAGTTTATTAGTGGCGCCACCACCGGTCGCCCACTACACTGCATCCCCCTGTAGGGTTTGACCTAGTTATTTCTGCAGCCTTGTCTCTGGGACAGGGCTGCTAAAGAACCCCTTAGAAACAATGTCCCACCTGATTTTGCACTGTAATAAATACATTAAATCTATTGTTTAAATATTGATTCAGTGTAGCCTGCTTAATGGTTAATCAAGAGCTTTATGTGGCCGCCATATTGTTTGCTTTTGGTATTTTTTGCCGTCTCTTTCAATTCATCAACTCTACACCAATATAGATAACATTGCAGGCTGGAACCAGCAACTCCATAATTGGTTTTTAAGGTGATTCACACGGAGGCAGTTTTTGCGCAGTTTTAGACTCAGTTCTCATTCCTCTACTCTGGGTAGCAGTGCATCTTGTATCTAGGTATGACCATATGCAGTGACTATTTCTTCTATGAAGTCTATGCGGCACACTTCTGAAATCACGCCTTTTGAGATTGCCATGGCTACTTGATTATTGCCGGTTTCCATGGAAACAGGCAAACTACCAACCCTGACACAATGCCATCCACTTCATGGTGGTCCTGATGGTGCAGATTAGTGATGGGTGTTAATTGGCAGCGGAATCGGGCGATAACGAGTGCAGAGAATGTGTGTGTGTGGGGGAGGGGGAGTAGATCCATGTTCAGCAGGGCGCGGCCCTGACAACTGGACACAGTATGAAAGCGCGTTGCTGATTGGCTAGCGGGAATTGAGGGTGGGAGGCAAGTGGTTTTGCCGGGCCCTGCCGCCCCAATATTACTTCTGGTATGCCGGGCCCTCCCGCACCAATACTACTTCCAGTATGCCGGGCCCTCCCGCACCAATACTACTTCCAGTATGCCGGGCCCTCCCGCACCAATACTACTTCCAGTATGCCGGGCCTCCTGCCGCAATACTACTTCATGTGTACCAAGCCATCCCGCCCCAATACTACTTCCTGTGTACCAAGCCATCCCGCCCCAATACTACTTCCTGTGTACCGAGCCGTCCCGCCGCACTGCTACTTTCGGCATACCGAGCCCTACCCCCCCCCCCTTATAGGCGGCTAGGCGGGATGTGGGATTCAAACCCATACTGAGGGATGACAGCTGCACGATCGGTTACTTCCTGTACATAGAGCGCATTGACAGTTACATTGGTTGCCTCGTCTATCTGAGAACACATTTACAGTTACATTGGTTGGTTCCTTTATGTATCTAAGACCAAATTGACAGTCACATTGGTATGGTTCCTGTATGTAAGAGCACATTGACAGTCATACTGGTTGTTTCCTGTATGTAAGAGCACATAGACAGTCACATTGGTTGGTTCCTGTATGTAAGATCACATTGACAGTCACACTGGTTATTTCCTGTATATAAGAGCACATTGACAGTCACATTGGTTGGTTCATGTATGTAAGAGCACATTGACAGTCACACTGGTTGTTTCCTGTCTGTAAGAGCACCTCAACATTCACACTGGTTGTTTCCTGTATGTATGAGCACATTGACAGTCACATTGGTTGGTTCCTGTATGTAAGATCACATTGACAGGCACATTGGTTGTTTCCTGTCTGTAAGAGCACATCAACATTCACATTGGTTGTTTCCTGTATGTAAGAGCACATTGACAGTCACACTGGTTGTTTCCTGTCTGTAAGAGCACATCAACATTCACATTGGGTGTTTCCTGTATCTAAGAACACATTGGCATTCACTCCAGTTGGTTACTGTATGTAAGATCACATTGACAGTCACACTGGTTGTGTCCTGTATGTAAGAGCACATTGACAGTCACACTGGCTGTTTGCTGTATGTAAGAGCACGTATACATTCACATTGGTTGTTTCCTCTATGTAAGAGCACACTGACAGTCACTCCTGTTGTTTTCTGTATGTGAGAGCACATTGACAGTCACATTGGTTGTTTCCTGTATGTAAGAGCACACTTAGAGTCACTCCAGTTGTTCATGTATGTAAGAACACATTGCCAGTCAGATTGGTTGTTTCCTGTATGTAAGAGCACATTGACAGTCACACTGGTTGTTTCCTGTATGTAAGAGCATTTTGACAGTCACATTGGTTGTTCCCTGTATGTAAGAGCACACTGACAGTCACACTGGTTGGTTCCCATCTGTAAGAGCACATCGACATTCAAATTGGTTGGTTCCTGTATGTAAGAGCACACTGACATTCACTCCAGTTGTATTATGTATGTAAGAGCACATTGACAGTCACATTGGTTGTTTCCTCTATGTGAGAGCACACTTACAGTCACTCCAGTTGTTCATCTATGTAAGAGCACCTAGCCAGTCACATTGGTTGTTTCCTGTATGTAAGAGCACATTGCCAGTCACACTGGTTGTTTCCTGTATGTAAGATCATTTTGACAGTCACAGTGGTTGTTTCCTGTATATGAGTGCACATTGACAGTCACAGTGGTTGTTTCCTGTATAGAAGTGCACATTGACAGTCACAGTGGTTGTTTCCTGTATATAAGTGCACATTGATAGTAACACTGGTTGTTTCCTGTATGTAAGAGCACATTGAAAGTCACATTGGTTGTTTCCTGTACTCTTAAAGTATATTAATCTATCTGATTTCTGAAAGTATTTGCCCCAAAAGTAGCGGACTATGATAGATAAATATTATACAATAAATGTAGCTTGTTGTGTGTGCGTGGGAAAATATGTTTATTCTCTTGAATAAGTCTTTTGTCAGCGCCGAAGCACTGGTCTTCCTTCCATTTTTCCGCACATTTCAAAATTATGTGGTTTTCTTCCATAACCCAGTCTAGCACTTGTTGTCGATATACAGTGCTGCAGGAATAACTACAGTGTAAGGCACAAGTCTACTAGCACCCCCAATCAATAGTGCATTAGTGAATAGTCTCCATGGTAGTTGAACCCTCGTGCCACCTCAGTGCTGCCACGCATGTCATGCGGCAGCTGCCACGCTGCTTCCCACACCTGGCAGGGGCTCTGCTTTGTGGCATTCACCAGCTTCTTCTTAATTTATGTATTTATCTTCTTTAGACGAGCCAAACATCAGCAGCGACGAGATCCTTGAAGGGTAGGTTCACAAGAAAGAAACAAACAGAAAAAGGCAGTGGCCTTTAACAGAAAAGAAGGTGGCAGCGGGTTGCTTCTAGATCTGTAACTGGGTCAATTAAGACTGATGTGCTTAAGGCATTGTGACCTTTGATAGTTCAGGAACCTGTTACGCTGACCTAACTATAAAGGATGCATTGACCTCTAACGATACAAGGTCAAATACTGGGGGTTGTCAATAAGACTGAGCCTTGTTTTCATACTTAGCCTCCATACGTGAAATTGAACGGAATTCCGAGCTAAGTCCTATAAAGCTGACCGACAATTTGAACATATCGTTCATACCCGCGTATACTACTCTGTTATTTAGATGGTTGCACGGCAATTTAATATTCAGATGCAATGATGGAAGTAGCGAACCACTGCCATTTAAAACCAGCGTCTACTTAGCTGTTTGTGCTATGTTGGACCAGTTTGTAATCCTGCTGGGGAGTTGGCGCGTTCAGGTAGCGACACTCATAAATGATTCACTCCTCGGGGTCCTTCCCCGTTTATTCTACCCAGGTCAGAATAGAAGCGGTTTACGACTGCCCTGCTCGATAACAAGTAAACTGTGGTGGTCGGTGGCTGCTAGCGTGGGTGGAATGGTCAACCATAGTGACCGCCCCACCTGCATGCTGCCATCTGCCGGTCCTTCTGACTATCAAAGGTCAGCAGCGTCAAGACTGCCATGTTGCGTAAGTCGGGATAGTTAGGGACTACTTACTACACCATCATGAAAGCACACCACCAGAACACATTTATTTGGGGTGAGTATATCCGTTTATGAAACCAGTCATCCACAACTGGTTCATCAAAGGTTGTGCTATGTGCTATCCTGTCTGTGGGAAAGTGACAATAAAAGAACTCTTGCTGCTTATTGGAAAGAGTAGCCTATGTGGTGGCAGTGGGTTTCCTCCAAAGAAATATGTCAGAATGACCATGTTTGATGTACAATAACCTATGATAAAAATCATTGCGCTCTAGAGGCGTCGTTAAATTTTTTTTAAGTTATCTTTTTTTCCGTTTTTGAATGTCACAAACTTGTAACAGCCTAATTCCCGGAAAGCCTGTTCACTTGGATGACTCACTCTCTCTACAAAGCTCCTTCCTTCTAACCATCTATTTTGAATGATTCACTAAATCTTGGTACGTATCTGTCTTGGATGATGGGTTATACATGGGTAAATTGGTCCACTCTCTGAGCCTAACTGACAATTGTGTCTTATAATTATTAAGCCTGTCATTTATTTTTCACAATTGTTGATTACATAGGGGACATTTCAATCACAGACAATTAGTTGTCCTCATTTCACTGCCCCTTGCCCTATCCTAGTAATGCCAAGGGGCAGACCAAGTGGTGCTGATGCCTTTCAACTCATTGATTTGACTTGGCATGGGTTCTAACTCTGCCTCATTTTCAACTCAATTTCACAATATCTCATGGACTCTATTCTAACACAAGTACAGTTGCACACATATCTTTGTGAGTGATGGCCTATTTACCCTGTCCATAACAATTAAGTTGTATCGCTGCTTGTTTTCATCGCTGAACAGCAATATTCTCAATTTGATAGTTGCCTCGTCATCTTAGCTGTTAGTGGCTAGCCTTATTTATGTTAGTTTTTTGCTGCGACATTTGCGACATTTTGATATGCGCTGGTGTTAGTAGGGATACTCAGCTTACACTGTGACGCTCTCATATATTTATAATGTCCTACGGCCATTAGCTATGTTCCCAAAGAAGAAAGAAGAACAGTAGACTTTAGCGTCTTCTCCAGGGGCTGGTTAATGGAGGAGGAGTCCATGACAGTTATACCGGTTTATACCGGTGCCTAACACACCCCACGGCCATCTTTGTTTTTGAACCCCGCAATGGATTCTAAGGATTCCCAACTGGTCTAATGGATTCACCCTTTTTTATCTTGCTCTCTAGTTTAATCAATCTTTTACCAATATATACATATAACTATTTCCATTTCTAAAATACCTGTAAGCATTCATAACCTATCTGCATCACACATTTGTTCAGTTTCATTGTTTAGATGCGTATTTCCTGTAGTTATGCTTCTCCTTCTTTCATATTTATAACCTTTTCTTAAAATATACATGGTTTGACAAAATGGTAGGTTGACTCGATAGTGAGTGTGCCCCACTACTCTCTCTAAATCTACTCAGTCACCCAGCCACCTTCTCTCCAAGTACCAGTAATCCGGGAGAGGGCGTCGGTGCATCAACAATCCTTCAACAGGTTCTTTCAAAGAAATAGAACACTGCCACACTTCTGACTTAAAGACAAACATTAGCCTAACCGTTCACCCTAACGGAGCTGTACCTACACTAAAGCTGTAACAGAGGAATAGAGGCTTTGCACAGGGGTTTAGCTGTCACATTGTGACACAGGAAGTGGGCGTTTAACAGCTTATGCCAGTCCCTGTCAGTTATGTCAGTATATTGATCGCTGCATCCTGAATTGTGTTAAATTGCCAATCAAAACATAAAAAAATATATCTCCTCTATATTGCCAAGTCAACCCTTCTCCACAAATTTATGTACAGTAAAACCTCTCTAAATAGACCCACCTCGTTACCGACTTTAAGTGGTCCATTTAGGGAGGTGGTCGGATTAGGTATGTAGTAGGCTGCACTGACCTTTCAGGCAAGTAACCACATAGACAGGTAGACGTGGGTAGTGTGTTGATATCAGGGAGCTTAGGCGGTGTAATGGTTAGTACACTGGCCCGGAATGCAAAGAGATGTAGGTTTGAGTCCCGCTCTATGCACATTATTTCCCATTTTCATCACCCCTATGACACTGGTGCCATGACCAGGATTCTGTACAATCTATGTGCTGTATGGTTGTTGAACCTACCCTGTGTATGTATGTGTAAGTGCATTGCCTGTATGTATGTAATTGTAAGCATTAAATGGCCATTTAAAAGACTTACAATTCCAGGGGGACGAGTGTAGTAGGCTGCACTGACCTCTCAGGCAAGTAACCACATAGACAGGTATGCATGGGTAGTGTGTTGATATCAGGGAGCCTAGGTGGTGTAATGGTTAGCACACTGGCCCGGAATGCAAAGAGATGTGGGTTCGAGTCCCGCTCTAGGCACAATATTTCCCATTTTCATCACCCCCATGACCGGTGGTTAGATTATGGTTACGATGGTATTGTAGGGACCCAAATGAAGCGATCGTTGGAGGGGAGTGGTCGATCTGTGGAGGTGGTCGGTTAGAGAGCATTTACTGTATTTACTTTACCCCTCTCATCATATTCTTGTATATCCATCTTAATGTCATCAGGGGATTTGACAACATGTCACATTAATTAACGTCAGAATACACCAACACCTGACAGAATATGTTCGTTTGTTGTTGGTTTACGTCCTAGCAATATCTAAGGTCATATCAGGATGGGTACTGACTTGTGACAGTGCACACTCATGACAACTTTATAGTGCTGCCCCACTAGAAGACCAGGATACCATGACCTGATATCCCACACAGGCACCGTATCCTGACACTGAGCCAACCAGTCCTTGCCCTATCCTAATAATTCTGAGCGCCAAGCTAGGAAGGGACAAGTATCAATTCTAAAGTCATTGGTTTGACTAGACCAGTGGTCGTACCCATAAAACCATGGGTCCAGATCCCCCCATCTCCCAAAAGAGGAGGCGGACGCTCAACTCATTTGCCCATCCAATCTGGTCGCTGACTGAATATAGACCGTTTTGGCTGCCGTTTGTTTGAACATTCAAACTCGTTTGTAACTTCATTGATAACAAGCTTGCCACTATGGTGCTACATCCATTAATGTTGGCGTGTTATCTCCTGGCAACATCTAAGGTTATATCAGGACGGGAACCGCCTTATAACAGTCCTCACTCACGGCGATTTTTATAGTGATATCCCAGTGGGATACCAGGCCAGCAGCACCATGACCTGATATCCCACTCAGCCACATTATTCTGACACTGAGCCAACCATCTCTGTCCTAAATAGAAATGGTGAGGATCGTCATGTAAAGTCGAATGCTGGCAGCTGTGGTTGCGTCGGTAGGCTAAATATGAAATCACTACAGGCAAGAGAAAGGTAGAGTAGAAAGTGCACAGAAGAGAGCTTACATCCTCAGGTTTATTATTATATAGTCTCATGAATCCAAGATGGCTGTCACACTCCTCCAATCAGCACTAGGCATTCTTCAATTAACCAATGAACATGTACCCTGCTTGTATCCAATCCTTGGTTGTTTATGGTTACAGTGGCCTGGTGTGTCTGGGTGTGCAGTGATCCATAAATAACAATTGGGGGGCAGGGGGTATGTGAGCTGAGCTGCTAAGGCCCTGTCACACTAAAAGTAGTGCCCCTCTCACACTATCTATAACTACACAATGTCTATGTAACTCAGTAAAGGATCACAAGCACCACATAATAACCTAAAGCCTCTGGCTTTATATACCATTTACCTTTTAATACAACAATTGCAATTACTATAGACTAGTTCACACCATCCTCAAAAGTCTAAATATCGGGAAATTTTACAGTCAGTCCTTTCAAATGGCGATGCTACTGTGGCGTCACATTGCCACTTGACCGCCTCCAATAGCACATCATGTGACCCTTGGTACTGTTTCTTTGTTTGAGTTTTACGTCCTGGCAACATCTAAGGTCATATCAGGACTAACGCTGTCCAGTGAGGCACCTTGTACTCACGGTATTGTCACGTGGGATGCTGCAAGGGGCGGGAAAGGCGTCCCTAGAGCGGGATTCGAAACACATATCTGCCAATCACTTTGACTATGCAACCGCCTGGTGTATTGGAAACAGATCTGCCTTGAAGGCTCCGGTGGCTGCAGTTTAAACCGATATCTGTGGAGTTATCTTGATACGCAACCACAGGGCGCGGTGGCCGAATCGGTACCACGCGGGCCTTGCATATCGGATATCGGGAGTTTGGTTCCCGGTCGAGTCAAACCAATGACTTATCAAATTGATACTTTTTGCTTCCTAGTCTGGCGCTCAGCATTAATAGCAAATTAAAGAACTGGTTAGCTCAGTGTCAGGATAATGTGACTGGGTCGGATATCGGGTCATGGTCCTGATGGCCTGATTTCCCAGTGGGGCAGCATTATAAAGTTGGCGTGAGTGCGCACTGTTACAAGTCGGTACCCTTTCTGATATAACCATAGATGTTGCCAGGACGTAAAACTCCAACAGCTCCCACTGGGCAGTGCTTCTAGGTGAGTAGAATGTTCTCTTTGTGTCTAGGAACTCCCCGGTCCAGGCGGACTAACAGAACACCCGATGAGACTTGTATGTACTGGTCATCAGCACTGGCAACCTGGTCTCCCAGTGGGGCAGCACTATGAAGTCGCCATGAGGGCGCACTGTCACAAGTCGGTACCCGTCCGGATATGACCTTAGATGTTGCTAGGATGTAAAACAACAACAAACAAACAAATCAGCACTCACTGTTACAGGAATAGATCCAGGCCTGGTGAATTAAATGCATTCATACTGTGACTGAGTCGAATATCATATAATGGAGCTGGTCATACGGTGCCATAGCTGGATGACACTCAACCACTACCACTGTACCAGTGTGCATGTACTGTCGGAATTCGGTGCTCCTGCCCTGATGTGGACTTAAATGTTGTTAATATATAAGACCCCCATGGAGAAAGCCACACCGGATCCACTACCACCCAAGGCCCGCTGATGCCGCGCGGTGTCACTTCTTTGGGTGTGCTTATCCTGAAGGCTCATCTTTGAGTGACAGTCGCGGGTTTCAATCAGGCCTTCAGGTTCCGGTGTGAGTTGTGGAGCGGGAGGCAGCTTGGAGAGCTTCCGGTGATGTCATGTTCCTTGCAGGATCCATGATTACTTGCTATGGCTGGTAGTGGTTCGTGACGGGGAAGACATTTGCCGGAGAATGCTTACACACAGAGAAAGAATGCATGCAGTAGAGAGCTATACAACAACTGCAAGTGACAAAACAAGGCGAACCATGAGACTATTACTGTCTAGCAGGGAAACCAAGTAATCAGAATATTTGTTGGTGTTTTTGTTGGTACATTAGTTGTCTAAGCAGGGGAAATTTCAATTGCGGACGATTGGTCTTCCTCATTCCACTGCTCCTTGCCCTATCCTAATAATGCCGAGTGCCTGGCTAGGAAGCGACAGGTATCAATTTTTAAATCATTGGTTTGACTCGACCAGGATTCGAACCCACGATCACATCATCTACCAACACGGGAGATGGATGCTCTAACTCATTCGGCCATCCCATCAGTTATGGCCAGTATGAATGCAACCATCACAAAAAAAAGACACAAAGAAAGAAAGTGAACCGACTGACATAATCAGAGTAGTTCTGTGTAGAACAGGAAGTAAAATACAGAATCCGGCAGCACTGTCATAGAGACAGTGCTGCTAAGTATCCCATTAGAAAAAGTGTCAGAAGGCTGCATTATGGAAATAAACAGTTGTCAAATTATGTTTCATGGTTGCATTTCAAATATCCTCAACTTACGCAATTTCCATAAACGAATCAGGATGTTGTGAGTGTTGCATTGAAGTACATTCATTTTCAGCACAGCATGTCGGAATGAGTCAGTGATGTGGAAATCTGTTGACTGTCACCAGACTAGATGAGAATGAGTCAGTGATATGGAAATATGGTGACTGTGACCAGACTAAATGAGAATGAGTCAGTGATGTGGAAATATGCTGACTGTGACCAGACTAAATGAGAATGAGTCAGTGATATGGAAATATGCTGACTGTGACCAGACTAAATGAGAATGAGTCAGTGATGTGGAAATATGCTGACTATGACCAGACTAAATGAGAATGAGTCAGTGATGTGGAAATATGCTGACTGTTAGCAGACTAAATGAGAATGAGTCAGTGATATGGAAATATGGTGACTGTGACCAGACTAAATGAGAATGAGTCAGTGATGTGGAAATATGCTGACTGTGGTCAGATTAAATGAGAATGAGTCAGTGATGTGGAAATATCGTGACTGTGACCAGACTAAATGAGAATGAGTCAGTGATATGGAAACATGGCAACTATGATCAGACTAAATGAGAATGAGTCAGTGATACTGATATGGAAATAAGGCGACTGTTAGCATAATTGGGTTTTACTTTCTTTGGAACATGTCCACCATAGTAACATGGTTCCAGCTAATAATGTGAAGCAGGTAGAACTCCTAGATTCATTACGAGATGGGTGCTTTTTCAAATAGCCACTGATGACGGCTACACTCTCACCAAGTCCGACCACCCAGTCCCACCACCCAGTCCCATCACCCAGTCCCACCGCCCAGTCCCACCACCCAGTCCCACCACCCAGTCCCACCACCCAGTCCCATCACCCAGTCCCACCACCCAGTCCCACCACCCAACCACCCAGTCCCACCACCCAGTCCCACCACCCAGTCCCCGCCACCCATCCCACCACCCAGTCCCACCGCCCAGTCCCACCACCCAGTCCCACCACGCAGTCCCACCACCCAGTCCCACCACCCAGTCCCCATCAAACCAAGCCCACCACCCACTCCCACCACCCTCATCCCACCACCCCACCCAGTCCACCACCCTATCCACCACCCAGTCCCACCAGTCCCACCACCATGTTTCCCCACCCAGTCCCACCACCAGGCAGTCCCACCACCCAGTTCCCATCACCACCCCATCCCACCACCCAGTCCCACCACCCAGTCACCCCATCACCCACCACCCGTCCCCTCCCACCATCCAGTCAGTCCCACCACCCAGTCACTCAATCCACCCAACCACAGTCCATCCACCCATCCCCACCCAGTCCCCCCCCACCCAGTCCCACCACCACCATCCAGTCCACCACCCGCGTTAGGCACCACCCAGTCCCACATCCCAGTGCCACCACCCATCTCGACCACCCAGTCCAACGACGCCACTAGTCACCACACCACCTCACCCCCGGTTCCCACCACCACCCAGTCCCACTAACCAAGTCGCACCACCCACACCCACCACCCATCCCACCACCCAGTCCCCCCAACCAGTCCCATCACCCAGTCCTCCACCCGCCCAGTCCCACCACTCAGTCCCACCACCGCAGTCCCACCACCCATTCCCACCACCATCCACCACCCAGTCCACCACCAGTCCCACAACCCAGTCCCACACCCAGTCCCACCACCCAATCCCACCCACCCATTTCCCCACCCACCCACACAGTCCACCCACCACCCAGTCCCCACCACCCCAGTCCCACCATCCAGTCCCACCGACCCACTCCCACACCCAGTCCCACACCCAGTCCCACCACCCACCACCACCACCGCCATTTGGTGTGTGTTGGTAGGTCCCACCACCCAGGCTCCGACCCCCCAGTCCCAGCCCAAGATCCCACCGGCACTCGCGCACCCAGTCCCACCACCACTACCACCGCCCATTCCCACACCAGTTCCCACCACCCATTCCATCGACCCAGTCCCACCACCCGTCCTTCCACCGTCCCACATGTGTTCCAGTCCCGCCACCCAGTCCTACCACCCAGTCCCACCCCACCACCACCACCCAGTTCCACGGTGTGTCCCACCCCCCTGTCCCTACTACCCCGGTCCCACCACCCCACCCAGTCCCACCACCCAGTCCCCCCACCCCACTCCCACCACCCAGTCCCAACACCCAGTCCCACCACCCTGTCCCACCACCGACTCCCACCACCCAGTCCCAACACCCAGTCCCACCACGCAGTCCCACCACGCACACCCATCACCCAGTCCCAACACCCCGTACCACCACTCAGTGCCATCCCCGTCTCGCCTCGCTCCTCGTGAGTGCGTCTGAGGAGTACTTCCGGTTCAATGGCCGCCGATGTGATGAGGAGGGCGGGGCTGCCGTGACTGCCACTTCGTCCTGTAACAGCAGCCTCCACATCACAGGCCACCAACCAGGATCACAGCTGACAGACCGCATTAAGACTGGGCAGTCTACACGGCCGTCCTCACAACCCAGTCCATGGTGCCCGGTGTTTTCTGCTCGCTGGAGTTGGTGAGGCCATTGTCAACTTTCTCTCCGTGGTATCCAATAAAGTCTGCGGCAGTAATTTAATAGGATCTTGGAGAATGCGATGTGTGCTACAGTGTGCATCGTTCAGAGTTTAAAAATAAGAATCTTTATTAAATGTGTATACCTGTACACATATACACATTGTGATCGGATGTGTAGGCTTTAATGTAATGAACATGCCAGAATTCTTGTTGGTGTTGTTGGTAAACGATCATGTTATTCAGCGAATAAAGGTATTCTTTCAGCACCGAGGCACTATTCTTCTGAACACGTTATGTTACATTCATCCACATATATAATCGAAAACAGAAAAAAATCTTAAAATTCCATGACAAAAAACTACTGTTCTACATTGTCTCTTATTATTCTGGATATTTGTTCCGTGAGCTAAATTTTTCAATTGGTTTACGCAAGTCTAACCACTTCCGAATTGCATCAGAGATGGATGCCGGGACTCAGGTGCCCATTCCGCGCATCCCTTCAATCTGGGTCACGTGTCTCCCTGCGCATGCGCTTAAACTGCACCTCCTGCAGAGCCTCAAACCGGCACGCTTGCATCAATTGGCCAACTTTCCATTCAATAAATATATATATGTATATAAACAGTTTAAACTGTTTAAAATCTTACCATCCGAGCAGGACTGGAGGCGGTAGTGACCAGACCCGGTTGGTATCAGGGTGGCGAGGAGCCAGTCACAGGTGGCGCGATAGTGGCAGAAGCAGGAACTAACTCCTATGATAGTGGGATAGTAGGTAATAACTAATATATATATATATATATATATAGAAGAGAACTGATAAGTGGTAGTGCCTTGTTTATATTGCCATAATAGAGTATAGAGCACATATATACACCTATTTCTTTGTTTTCACCATGCGTATCACTCTCTACTCAGCTGATATTATAATTAGTTTCATCTTCCTATAATTTCGTTTAAGACAATGCCAGCAAAGAGCGCAGCAGCATTGACCCTTTCCACCATACCAAATGACAAATGGCAAATGATTTTATTTGTACTCTGCCGACCCCTCTCAGGGTATGAGAGCAACAATATAACATCATGTAGTGTAAGTCAAATGGTGACTCAAAATAGCATGTTTGTGCAAGTAATGTTCAAGAATTAGTTTTTAAAATATACATATCAATAGATATCATATTGTAACTAACTGAGGGTTTTTTTCAGGGTTTTTTGTTACATGGTTGCCTCCAACTTGCACCACTACATATTACAAAACACAAACCATTAGTGACCACTATTTAGACAATTCAGGTGCAGAAATATAACAAGCACCGATATGTGTTTATAAGAGTCACATAGCAAACACATGTTTTCTTCTTTTTTGTTCTTGAATATTTGTACTGCCTATTACAGATAAGCATGAATAGTCTTGTTTTCACCGTAAAGCTGCGAACACACTGGACGCGTATCTCGCGCGTGCGTCAAGCGTCGCGCGTGCGTAAAAAATCAAAACGTATGTAATAAAGAGAACCCGAACACACTGGCGCGTGCGTTTGTCGCGCGTGCGTCACGCGTGCGTCACGGATCGCTTTTGGAGCGATTATTTACGCTTGACGCGTGGTGACGCGTGGCTTTTGACCGAATTTGCCCGACTTTGCCCGACTTTGCCTGACTTTGCCTGACTTTGCCTGACTTTGGCTGACTTTGCCCGACTTTGCCCAACTTTGCCCGACTTTGCCCGACTTTGCCTGACTTTGCCCGACTTTGCCCTCTTCCATTCCCTCCTCTTCCATTCCCTCCCCTTCCATTCCCTCCTCTTCCATTCCCCCTCTTCCAATCTCCTCTCTTTCATTCCCCCTCTTTCATTCCCCCTCTTTCATTCCCCCTCTTTCATTCCTCCTCTTCCATTCCCCCCTCTTCCAATCTCCTCTCTTTCATTCCCCCTCTTTCATTCCCCCTCTTTCATTCCCCCTCTTTCATTCCCCCTCTTCCATTCCCTCCTCTTCCATTCCCTCCTCTCCCATGCCCCCTCTTCCATTCCCCCTCTTTCATTCCCCCTCTTTCATTCCCCCTCTTTCATTCCTCCTCTTCCATTCCCCCTCTTCCATTCTCCTCTCTTTCATTCCCCCTCTTTCATTCCCCCTCTTTCATTCCCCCTCTTTCATTCCCCCTCTTTCATTCCCCCTCTTTCATTCCCCCTCTTTCATTCCCCCTCTTCCATTCCCTCCTCTTCCATTCCCTCCTCTCCCATGCCCCCTCTTCCATTCCCCCTCTTTCATTCCCCCTCTTTCATTCCCCCTCTTTCATTCCCCCTCTTTCATTCCCCCTCTTTCGTTCCCCCTCTTTCGTTCCCCCTCTTCCATCCCTCCTCTTCCATTCTCCCTCTTCCATTCCCCCTCTTCCGTTCCCCCTCTTCCGTCCCTCCTCTTCCGTTCCCCCTCTTCCGTCCCTCCTTTTCTGTCCCTCCTCTTCCGTTCCCCTTCTCCTCTTTCGTTCCCCCTCTTTCGTTCCCCTCTTTCGTTCCCCCTCTTTCGTTCCCCTCTTTCGTTCCCCCTCTTTCGTTCCCCTCTTTCGTTCCCCCTCTTTCGTTCCCCCTCTTTCGTTCCCCCTCTTTCGTTCCCCCTCTTTCGTTCCCCCTCTTTCGTTCCCCCTCTTCGTTCCCCCTCTTCCATTCCCCTCTTCCGTTCCCCCTCTTTCGTTCCTCCTCTTTCGTTCCCCCTCTTTCGTTCCCCCTCTTCCGTCCCTCCTCTTTCGTTCCCCCTCTTTCGTTCCCCCTCTTTCGTTCCCCCTCTTTCGTTCCCCCTCTTTCGTTCCCCCTCTTTCGTTCCCCCTCTTTCGTTCCCCCTCTTTCGTTCCCCCTCTTCCGTTCCCCTCTTTTTTTCTTCGTCCCCCTCTTTCGTTCCCCCTCTTTCGTTCCCCCTCTTTCGTTCCCCCCTTCCGTTCCCCCTCTTTCGTTCCCCCTTTCGTTCCCCCTCTTTCGTTCCCCCTCTTTCGTTCCCCCTCTTTTGTTCCCCTCTGTGTTCCCCCCTCTTGCGTTCCCCTCTTGCATTCCCCCTGTTGTGTTCCTCCCTGTTGCTTTCCCCCCTCTTGCGTTCCCCCCTCTTGTGTTCCCCCATCTTCCTTTCCCCCTCTTCCATTCCCCCTCTTCCATTCCCCCTCTCCCATTCCCCCTCTTCCATTCGCCTCTCTTCCATTCTCCCTCTTCCATTCTCCATCTTTCATTCTCCCTCTTCCATTCCCCCCTCTTCCATTCTTGCATTCCCTTCCTCTTCTGTCCCTCCTCTTCCGTCCCCCCCTCTTCCATCCCTCTTCCATTCCCCCCTCTCCCATTCGCCTCTCTTCCATTCTTCCTCTTACATTCTCCCTCTTCCAATCCCCGTCTTCCGTCCCTCCTCTTCTGTCCCTCCTCTTCCATTCCCCATTCTCCATCTTCCGTTCCCCGTCTTGCATTCCCCATCTTGCATTCCCCATCTTCCATTCCCCATCTTCCATTCCCCCATCTTCTGTTCCCCCCTCTTGCTTTCCCCCTCTTTCATTCCCCCTTCTTGCATTCCCTTCCTCTTGCATTCCGCCTCTTTCATTCCCCAAGAGGGGGAACGAAAGAGGGGGAACGAAAGAGGGGGAACGAAAGAGGGGGAACGAAAGAGGGGGAACGAAAGAGGGGGAACGGAAGAGAGGGAACGGAAGAGAGGGGAATGGAAGAGGGGGAATGGAAGAGGGGGAATGGAAGAGGGGGAACGGAAGAGAGGGAATGGAAGAGAGGGAGAGAGGGGGAATGGAAGAGGGGAATGGAAGAGGGGGAATGGAAGAGGGGGAACGAAAGAGGAGAATGGGGAATGGAAGAGGAGGGACAGAAAAGGAGGGACGGAAGAGGAGGAACGGAAGAGGGGGAACGAAAGAGGGGGAACGAAAGAGGGGAACGAAAGAGGGGACGAAAGAGGGGGGAACGAAAGAGGGGGACGAAAGAGGGGGAACGAAAGAGGGGGAACGAAAGAGGGGGAACGAAAGAGGGGGAACGAAAGAGGGGGAACGAAAGGGGGGGAACGAAAGGGGGGAACGAAAGGGGGGGAACGAAAGGGGGGGAACGAAAGGGGGGGAACGAAAGGGGGGGAACGAAAGAGGGGGAACACGAAAGAGGGGCAACGAAAGAGGGGGCACGAAAAAGGGGGAACGAAAGAGGGGGAACGAATGAGGTCGAACGAAAGAGGGGGAACGAAAGAGGGGGAACGAAAGAAGGGGAATGCAAGAGAGGTGATTGGAAGAGGGTGGAATGGAATAGGAGGAATGGAAGAGGGGGAATGGAAGAAGAGGGAATGGAAGGGGAGGGAATGGAAGAGGAGGGAATGGAAGAGG
>CM059195.1:91105851-91258911 GCA_030323885.1 Branchipolynoe longqiensis
GCCACGTTGCATTTTCCACGCGTTTTATTCCAATAGCATTTTATTCCACCTGAAAATCCCAAACTAGGCCCCTGCATCTCATATTGCCACATATCACACTGCACAGTGAGTTGATACCCACATGATTGATCCATCTGTTTCGCAGAGGGAGGAAACATCAACAGCCTTCGCCCTCACTCCCACCAGAGTCTCTCCTCCTACGCCTACACCAACCAATCAGAACTCTCTGTCGAGGCGCCCCCTATCGCCGGCTCCCAGAACTCCCCATGGGTCTGCCGCCAACCCCAGCACTTCTCTAAGTGTAAACTTCACACTTCCACCCACTTAGTTCGAGGTTATTGACACCTACTAGACTTATTTCCTTCTGTCTCGCTAAACTTGACCATTATTCACTTCACATACGTGTCCTCCTGTTATGTACCAAGTTGTATCATTCATCTCCCATAGGCCCTTACGGCTGCATAGGACGATACACCTCCACGCACATCCGTCTCCCTAGCAGTGGCCGAATCGGTACTAGCCAGGCTTCCCTTTCGGAAGGTCAGGAGTTCAAATCCAAGCCAAGTCAAAGCAATGACTTATATCAAATTGATACTTGTCGCTACATAGGCTGGTGCGTGGCATTAATAGGAAAGGGCAAGGACTGGTTTGCACAGTATCATGATAATGTGATTGTGTGGGATATCGGGTCATGGTGCCGACGGCCTGGGTTCCCAGTGTGGCAGTACTATTACGTCACCATGAGTGTGCACTGTCACAAGTCAGTATCAGTCCTGATCTGACCTTAGATGTTGCTAGGACGTAACACAACAACAAACAAACAACAAACAATCCCTCTCCCCCTCCCGTGGGAATCAGTTCTACCTTTGCCGCTAGAGGGCGCCTTGGTGGTGGTAAGCGCCTATATTAAATATACCAATGCGCAGATAATTAAATTGGGTAAGTGCATGGTGGGTAAGTCAAGATGGCTCCAGTAGACTGCGGCCCTGACTGCTATTCTTAGCGTCACGGAATGGATCACTTACATGTGTTGGGTAGTACAGGCTCTCAGCAGCCGCTCAGGTATTACACATCGATCCATGCGCCACCTAGTGAGCGCCACATGCAGGCGCTGGGTGCACCAAATACACCACCGGATGCTGTGGGCGAATCGGTAGAGCGCAGAATTTTGCGTGCAGCAGGGTGGGAGTTTGAATCACAGCCGAGTCAAACCAATGACTTACACAATTGATACTTGTCGCTTCATAGCCTGGCACTCGGCATTACTCGGATAGGGTTGTGTTTACTGTGATAGGTTCATTTATGTATCAACTAATTTTACTGTACGGCTGGATAGGTTGGTCGTTAGAGTTTTACGTGCTGGAAAGATCTAAGGTCATATCAGTACGGGAAGACAAGGGCTCTGGGGCTGTGGAAGGAATTATTAAATGAATAAGCTACAATTAATAAACTTAACAAAAATACCACAAAGCAACTTGGGGTTAAATAGCTTCGAGACCTACTTCAGTTAAGTCCCTCATTAATTTCCGTGGCGCCTTAGTTACATCCAATGGGGCCTAGGTGCAAGGCGGCTTGATGGTGATGGCGCGCAGTGTACATGTATACACTGCATCTGGCAGGGCTGGCTCTGTTAGTGGTCTCTGTACAGAATGAGGTCAAGGTCACCTGGCTGGGTGCTTGCCTGGAGGATGTCCAGGAGGGACTCACTAGAACCTACATCCTCACCTCCTCACGCACCGAGCCGCACGCAGGGTCGGACTGTAGCCACCGAGGTATCCGCGTCCTGGACATTCACCAGGGTGTGCCTGCATTCTGTGTTATAGGACAAGGCAAGTATGATCTGACATCCGAGGTTGTAGAATACTGCAAGTATGTGCCTGCAGTCTGTGTTATAGGACAAGGCAAGTATGAACTTACATCCCAGGTTGTAGAATACTGCAAGTATTTGCCTGCAGTCTGTGTTATAGGACAAGGCAAGTATGATCTGACATCCGAGGTTGTAGAATAATGCAAGTATGTGCCTGCAGTATGTGTTATAGGACAAGGCAAGTATGATCTGACATCCAATGTTGTAGAGTAATGCAAGTATGTGCCTGCAGTCTGTGTTATAGGACAAGGCAAGTATGATCTGACATCCGAGGTTGTAGAATACTGCAAGTATGTAACTGCAGTCTGTGTTATAGGACAAGGCAAGTATGAACTTACATCCCAGGTTGTAGAATACTGCAAGTATGTGCCTGTAGTCTGTCTTATAGGACAAGGCAAGTATGATCTGACATCCCAGGTTGTAGAATACTGCAAGTATGTGCCTGCATTCTGTGTTATAGGACAAGGCAAGTATGATCTTACAACCCAGATTGTAGAGTAATACAAGGATGTCCCTGCAGTCTGTGTTATAGCACAAGTCAAGTATGATCTTACTTCCCAGGTTGTAGAATACTACAACTGTGTGCCTGCAGTCTGTGTTAGAGAACAGGGCAAGTATGATCTTACATACCAGGTGGCAGAATACTTCAAGTATGTTACTGCATTCGGTGTTAGAGAACAAGGCAAGTCTGATCTTACATATCAGATGGTAGAATACGACAAGTATGTTACTGCATTCGGTGTTATAGAACACGGCAGGTACGACCTTACATCCCAGGTCGTAGAATACTACAAGTATGGTACTGCAGTCTGTGTAGTAAGTAGTACAAGGCAAGTATGATCTGACATCCCATGTTGTAGAATACTACAAGTATGTCCCTGCATTCTGTGGTGTTGAACAAGGCAAGCATGATCTTACATCCCAGGTTGTACCATTTTGGGTTATATAACAACGCGAATATGATCTTACATTTCAGGTTGTATAATATTACAAGTAAGTCCCTGCAGTCTGTGTTATAGAACACGGCAAGCATGATCTTACATACCAGGTTGTACCATTTTGGGTTATATAACAAGGCGAGTATGATCTTACATTTCAGGTTGTAGAATACTACAAGTAAGTCCCTGCATTCTGTGTTATAGAACACGGCAAGTATGATCTTACATTTCAGGTTGTAGAATACTACAAGTATGTGCCTGCAGTCTGTGTAGTAGAACTAGGCAAGTAGGACCTTACATCCCAGATTGTAGAATAATACAAGTATTATAACAACGGGGTCTTTCCATCATAGTAGAGTGTAGGCGGCATGTGAGGACGCTACTCGCCATTGGTGATTAGACTTCAGTACTTTACATCTCACCTAGAACTAGTGTGTGGTTATATCGACAAGAGAATTACGTAATTACCGTCTCTCTCATAATTTGAGAAAAACTCCAACTGTGATGTCATCGACGAAACACTGACCTTTGGGCATGCCAGCTCATGATGACACTAAGGACATTAAGGTCAGCTAAGGTCACTGGACCCGCTCAGTCAGGTCATTTCAGGTCAATTCTCTCTCAGACCCCCTGAGGAAGACCGATTACGTAATTCCCGCGTTGAAAGAACGCCACAATACTACTCGTATTGCCCCGTCCTGATATGACCTTATATGTTGCCAGGACCTACAATTCCAACAACCAACCACCGACTCGTATTGCTGAGGGTGGCACCTAGCGTTAGGTTGGGTGTTTGTTGGAGTTTCACGTCCTGGCAACAGTTCAGGTCATATCAGGACGGGGTCAGCATTAGGTGCATTACCAGGGGCAGACACTGAGGGGTGTGTGGGGGCAGGGGGAGACTTAGTAGATGGGCCGCCCTGCGGTCTTCCTCCTAAATACGGGGGGGGGGGGGGGATTTGCCTGCACATCGCTCCACTGGGACAACATCCCCTCATGCAGACCACCATGTCATCAACACCTCACCGACTTCAATGTCCTAACTATAGCAGGCCCCGGAAATATCCCAATTTGGAATGATATAACACGTAAAGGACATGGAAGGCTGCGAAATAAACAGGTGTATGTGTGAAGTTATGCGAGTATTAAAACTGGATGATTTTACTCCTCAGGTTTATTTGCCTAACTACTCAATGCATGTGACTAGGTGTGATGTGTACAGGTAGCGCCCCTATCGGCCCCTGATGTCATGAACTGCCTACTGCTACCCTCACTCGCCCCATATATAAATATGTATGTATACATGTATGGATCTACATATAATACCAACCCGTGGTTAAGTTAGGGTTAGGGTCGTCTGATCACTACTCCTCTGTTAATCGGCGCTGCCAATGCGTATCATCGTACTCCACTGATGCTTCGCCATGTACGGGTTGTTAATAGCATGTTTTTTGTGTGCCTACCATACACATTTCATGTCAATTTTATCTTTGGTCACTTTGACCAGAGTGGTATCCATCTTGAGTCACATAACCACAAGTGTTGTTAATCCTACCATTAGATAGTGCCACCAATATGGTTTACCACATAATGGTACAGATGGAATCCACTAGATGGCGGCACTATATTGAAATGGGACCATGCATGAGTCCAGAATACAGAAGAGAACCTAGATATATGTACAGTCTCTGAATATAGTCATTTTTTTTAGCTTTACATCCTGGCAACATCTAAGGTCATATAAGGACCGGGTGAATATAATCAGATACCGTGAAGGCCAGTTCAACTCAATATCGGTTCAGGGATTGAAGCGGAGCCTAACTTTAACCTGCGCACATTACGGGTTAAAACTAGTATATATCTATCTATATATATGTGTAAATAGGACGTACTGTTTGCAGTGTGCGCAGTGTGGCGCATGGTTTGTTGGTTCCACAGCCCCAGCTTACACATGCAGTAACACACTTACCAACCGTCACACAGAGGACCAGCCTAAGGGTTAGGCTCCAATCATCCAAACACTTCTCTTGCTGAATGATCGGGGTTTTATTCCCGAGCAGCATTAGAGGTCTGATGACGGTCATCGATTTGGCCAGTACACACTCACTGTGACTATATAGCAATGCTGGGTTACTCTAGAACTAAAACAATGACCTGATATTCCACTCAGTCGCGATATCCTGACACTGAACTAGTCATTCGCCACCATGTCGTAATAATGCCAACCAGCAGGCCAGGTTCTGACGTCGATCCTTTTATAAGCCTTTCAATTTTGTCATATTTTTGGAAGCCATTGCTTTTACTCACCTGGTGGTCAAACTAATAAACTCTCGCACTAAAAGCCAACGCCGTGCCCACTTGACCATACCCTCCCGTCTGCTAATAAAGCCAGCCAGGTCAGTATGTCTGGATGGGCTATTTGAACAGGAGACCTGAGTTACCTCAAAGACAATGTATGACAAGACGCATCACTAAGCGGTTTCCTGTGAAATACAGCAAACAAGGTAAGTGGACAGGTCCCCAAACTCAGCCTGACTGCTATACCATTGAAACAAGGGGAAGGGGTTCCCTAGCCTACCCTGACTGCGGTACCATCAAATACAATGCACATCAATTATTGTGTATTATCTCCTAATATTAATCATGAACACAATATTATAGAATGGTAAAGTTCAACCGTGCTTTAAGCACTTTAACATGTTCCATACGCAACCAAAATTTGTGATTATATCTGAGTAAGAAAACTAGTACTACACCTGATCAAAGACAATGCACCTTGTTTGCTGTGGGATGGCACCACTGCATGATTATTTAAGAAATTGCTATATGAAAGCGCTGAGTGGCACATCTTGTTGTACATTGTCTTTGGTTAGATCCCAGAATACTCCCCAGGTGTCGCCCTACCGGCTCTACTACTCACCTGGAGGCGTCTTAGCACCAGGTCGACCCCGACCTGTTAGTAAGACAGGCTCTTTCTGACCTAGTTATCACACATGGTCACGTGATACTGATTATATCGATAAAACCTAATTGCTCATCAGTGCAAAGAGAGGATGGCTTTCATGTTCATAGTCACCAGCTGTAGCGATCCTCCCCTTCCCGAGAAAGCCTCCAAAGTGTTCTCTTGCGTCTGCTGTCGGAAATAGTGAAAAGAATGCAGATTCCAGACAATAGGGAAATGACTGGTTATCTCAATGTCCCTGATGATGTCTTCCCACCTTGTCTTCTTCCCCCTTTTAACGGTGCATTGCAAGATGATTTTGGCTAGACCTGATGAACGTGAAATATTGCCATACCGCTGCAGTTTGCATCTCTTTACAAGAGTCAGGAGACCATTGTTTGGTTCAATTGCCTGCTGGATCTTGTCACTGATTTGCTCATTGGCAACAGGGTTTTTGCATGAAGATGATATATAAATGTGATCTTCATGAATGTATATATATGCTCTATAATATATTATCGGAATATAAACAAGGACATTATCTATCTTCATTTCCCTATATTATAATATCCTTACTATATCCTACCTAACTGGCCCTGTATCGTACATCATTGGCCACACTGGCGCCACCTGTGAGGGGTTCTAAGCACTTATGCCAGCTGTGTCTGGCCATTATCGCATATAGACCCATTTGTTAATATGTATGTATATATATATGCATAGACAAACAACTATTCTGGTGGCATACCTCAATGGAAGTGTCATTCTCTGTTCTCTTTGCTCTGACCCTTGATGCAGTCCTAACACTCCCACCCACCAGGAAAATACGTATTCGAGATCCAGTGGGTCATATTGGCGGGGCAATCTGGGCCTTGACCTCTGTGACCTCACTTAATGCTACATCAGGGAGCGGCTTCATGGAGTACCCAGCATGCCTGGAACTAGCTCGATAACGAGGCTAACAGGTCAGCAAACAGCGCACAAACACGGTGTATGGTACAAGTTGAACTGTGACTGGTTCCACATAGTCACACTGGCACACCTCAGCTAAAAACACACCAACATGGTATGTGATACAAATTGGACTGTGACTGGTTCAATGTACTCATACTGGCACACCTCAACAAACAACCCACTAACATTGTGTGTCGGTCAAGTTGCACTGTAACTGGTTCAACGTATTCACACTGGCACACCTCAACAAAGAACACACAAACACGGTGTGTGGTACCAGTTGCACTGTGACTGGTTCAACGTAGTCACACTGGCACAACTCAACTAACAACACACTAACATGGTGTGTGGTACAAGTTGGACTGTGACTGGTTCCAAGTAGTCACACTGGGACACCTCAACTAACAACACACTAACACGGTGTGTGGTACAAGTTGCACCGTGACTGGTTCCAAGTAGTCACACTGGCACACCTCAACTAACAACACACTAACACGGTGTGTGGTACAAGTTGCACTGTGACTGGTTCCAAGTAGTCACACTGGCACACCTCAACTAACAACACACTAACACGGTGTGTGGCACAAGTTGCACTTTGACTGGTTCCAAGTAGTCACACTGGCACAACTCAACTAACAACACACTAACACGGTGTGTGGTACAAGTTGCACACTGGCACACCTCAACTAACAACACACTAACACGGTGTGTGGTACAAGTTGCACTGTGACTGGTTCCAAATAGTCACACTGGCACACCTCAACTAACAACACACTAACACGGTGTGTGGTACAAGTTGCACTGTGACTGGTTCCAAGTAGTCACACTGGCACAACTCAACTTGGAAATCTGGCTATTACTTTTCATTTATTGGGAATCTTTCTATTCATTTTGTCAGCGCTGAGGCAATGGTATTCCGGGCACGTCACGCTACATTCATTCACGTTTATAATATTCTAAAATCAGCAAGACTATACAACCTTAATAATGACGTAACTAACCACTGCCTACATGTTACATATGAAGTCTTGTCTTTAAATACAGGAATATGTCTAAACCCGCACTGATGTGGTGCATATAGACTGAGGCTCAGCGAACATAATTGGACAGCACAAACTCGATCAGTACAGTTTACGGTTGGCACTTATTTGTCAATGTTATAATTAACAGAGTCCTAGTCATTTTCCGTGCATTGTGAGGCCTAAGATGGGGTGGCAGAATGGCAATTAAAAGTTTGAATTGTTTCCTGGACTGCTCCTGGTTTCGTAATGAGAATGTCTACGAAATGTGGGCTATATTTAGAGCCAGGTGAGTACATGATGCCACCGGCAAGTTAGTCCTAAGAGAAGCGCTAGTATCGCAGCAGCATAACTACTCAGTAGTTTAGAGTGGACTTTTTTACAGAATTTAAAAATATGCAAATCAGGGAGGATGTCGCCTATGGTTACATAGATATGAACGAGGTGCCCGCTGGTTGGCATATGTGTCTTAAGATAGTACAACGGTAGAAGATAGGTGGCAACAACAGTGCGGCTGCATAAATAGGATATGCAAATGAGCTATCGGTGAAGTACAATGGGTATCTGCTAGTCGGTGTGTTACCATGGGCACCAGTTACGTGTGACAGGTGGCACTGGTTAGTATACAAATTATCGCTAAGTATTTGTTACAAATAGAGACATGATATCATGAAGCCGACAGAATATGTATAGTAGTATTGTCGTTAGAAGGTACAAGTTCAACTTGTTCAATGACCCATGTTGGGAACAACTTTGACAATTGTTAAATACCTAGTCGGATATCGCACACATAAATAGGTCATGTTCCTACTGAGGGTCACATGCAAACCGTCGATTCGTCAGGAGCTGTTTTGATTATCTGCCGCACACGATGTTAATTCACTGTGGGGCGAGGTGCTGCTGGCATGCATGGTATGTAATACTTAGCTTTATTACACTCGGGTATGGTGTATTTCAGCCGGAAGTGACGCTGCAGCCACATTGTTCATGGAACTGTGAAGTCCAACCCCTCAGGTCTTATTGAGCAATGATTTTGGTCCCGCTCCATTATTGTAGTTTATTAACAATGGAGGCATGCATCTTTAAGTCATAGCCACACAAGTGTGCAGCATAACTGTTAATTAGTTTATTTTGTGTTTGTTTGGTAAATATGTTTATTGTGCCGAATAAGTATTTTATCAGTCACCACGCACTGGTCTTCCAGCCATGTAACAATGTTGTTAAATTGTTGTTGTTGGTAACTATGTTTATTCTGCTGAATAAGTCTTTTTTCAGTGCCGAAGCCCTGGTCTTCCAACCATTTTTCAATTCAGGGTTATTTACATAAAAAGGTATGCAGAGTAAGGTATACAATAACTCTTTAATTCACAATTTGCAGCATATAACACGATCAAATTCTGGAACCCAAAATGTCCATGACAATATGACAACAGTAGTGTCATATAACTACATCAATATTAGTCAGATCAATGTGAGTATTTACATTGTATGATAGTTAGTTCATATGCAAGTCTCTGAGGTACAGCTGAAGCCGGTGCGTGTAATGAGTGTATGATGAGTGTGTAATGCTGGTTACCTCAAGCTTTGCTTCTTGTTGGGTTGTTATTGGGGCTTTACCTGCTAGCAACATCTAAGGAAACCTGAGTGGGGGTAGCAATTTGTGGCAGGGACTTCATAGTGCTTCCACACTGGGAGAACGGGCACCATGTTATAACCAATTCAGATTGCAATGTACATTTCAATATAGGCCTATAAATACGATTAACAAAATATATACCATTAATCTTTCGCCATGAATATGGCCCTTGCTCCCTACACCGGCCTATCCAACTTTAACAATGATGCAACTTAATGGTGTAATGATTGGTCGTAATGCTCGCATTGCGGTTTTCCCTCCAGCCGTTGGCTATTACATAATCACCCGCAGCTCCATCCCCTTATAGCCGCCCCCACACCGCCTCAGGCCACTATGTCATAGAGTGCGACTCCTGCCTCACGGGCGGGGGCGGCTTCTCTGCCACGCACTGCTATGCCCGAGGGTACACCTCGGACTTCCGGCGCGGTTCCCCGACATCCATGAGTTGGAGGCGGTCAACCTCGTCGTCGCCCTCCGCGCCCTCATGCCTGACGACGCCGCGGGGGCCACCATCGTTATCAATACCGATAACATGGCCTCCGCCGCCTCCCTCACCTCGGGCTGCGCCCGGGATGCCACCCTCGGGACCTGCGCTCGGGAGCTCTGGCTCCTCGCGGCGACGGGCTGCTTCACCCTCACCATACTCCACGAGCCCGGGGCGGAGCTCGTCTTCGCCGACGCCCTAGGCCGCGCCCACGCCCACGCCGGCATGGCCCACCTCGGGCTCTGCCACATATCCCCCTCACATGACGCCTTCCCATTTAACCCCGGCCTTTGATCCAGGTTTTACCTCGGCCGAGGTGGACGACGTCGCCCGCCTGCGCCTCGCCTCCCTGGCCCCCTCGACATGGAAGAACCGTCGACGCCAGGCCCGGGAGTACATAGCCTACTGCGTTGCCCGAGGGCTCGCCCCCCTCGACCCCTCCGACTTCCAGATCGCTGCCTACACGGCCTCCCTCTACGCCCACGGCCTTGCCCCGGCCTCCATCAAAAACACCCTCTCTGGAGCGCACACCTGGGCCGGGGCCGCCGGAGGGTCAACCGCCGCCTTTGACTCTGCCCTCGCCAAGGACGTCTGCCGAGGTGGCGAGCGCGCCTCCACCCATGCTCCTCGCCAGGCGCCCCCTCTGACGCCTCATCATCTCTCACCTCGCCCTTGCGGGACTGGCCTCGCTCGTCCCTCGGGCCGCCCTCCTCCTCGAGGGACGAGGGCTGGGGCGGCCCCCACACCATCGCCCGCGGCGATGTCGCCCTGGCCCCCGGGGGCCTCCGGGTCACGGTCAGGACCTCCAAGACCATATCCGGCCCCGCGGGCGCCGGCGCCCTATTCATCCCTGCTTGCCCGAGGCCGGGACTCTGCCCTCTGGCCGCCTGGAATGCCGCCACCCGGCAGCGCCGCGCGCCTCCCGACGCCCCGGCCTTCATCATGCCCTCGGGTCGCCCCCTCGATCCGCGCTCCCTAACTGCCCTCCTGCGAGGCGCCCTTCGCGCCCGAGGCGTCCCGGGGTCCGAGGCCTTTACCCTCCACAGCCTATGCCGGGGCTCCGCCCAGGCCTGCCATGCCGCCGGAGTCGACATCTCCGACATCATGGCCCAGGGGACTTGGACCTCTGAGGCGGTGCACGCATATGTGCCCCGCCTCGCCCCCTCGGCGGCCCCTCGAGCCCTCTCCTCTGTCTTGGTTGAGGGCTCCTCGGGTCCACCTCCCGGGCCCAACTACTAACATTATCCTGACATTTGACACTTAATATATCATGACGATGCCTCATATATTATACTTTATATGTCGCTTACTCCTGATTGATTACTCATTATCCAACTGACATTTGACACGGTGTATCATGACGATGCCTCATACATTATACTTTACTTACCTCTTACTCATGATTGATTACTCCTCATTACATTGATGCCGCATATCTTCATTGACATATCTAATTATTCATGCTTGATTAATGTACTATCCATGAATATTCCGGCACTTCTGAATAAAGTGCCCTTTTATCCACTCACGCCTCCTCGTCCTTCCTTGCCGCGCATCAAGCCATCATCAATCAATTAGTCAACAAATCTCTCAGTGCTAACCATAATATGTATTCAGATAAAAGAATATAGATCCCCAAAACATGACATAATAATAATGTTCAATTCCAGATTAGCATGTTGTCCATGTTTGTATTTATAATACACAGTTTAATACGAAATCATGCTCTAGTCATGGGTAACCATGTAACCAGGATGGTCAGCTGCTACAAGGTAAGCCATCAGATAGTAAGCAATATATAGTGTGCTGACATTGACGTGGGAGGATAACATTTCAACTTAGGTATTTTGTTACAAACTAGAAGACAGCCTCCTCTGATAATCTCTTGTTACCTATGTAACCACAATTTGCGAAGAACTTGCTAGTTTATCTTCTCCTCAAAATTAGTTCAGCCATAAATAACAATATTAATGCAATTTACATCATATCAAGTATCATAGAATACAGTTATGAGTGGGCTTTTCCTCTCCGCTCTAGCACATTTAATTTATTTTGTTGTACACTCTATCGGGCAGCCATCCCCAGGAGACAACGTCAAATGTCAAGTTGCACGAGCAGGATGAGTATCAGGGCGTAAAGGTATCCCCGGGTCTGTCGATTTGCAGATAGCAGCTGACATCCTAGATTTGTATAGCATTGCTTGACAGCAAACGCCCCACGATCCAGGGCACCCTCCCCCCCCCCCAGCCTCCAGTAACCCAGACTATAAAGGAACAGGTCAAAGGAGGTTACAGGAGCAGTTGTAGAAGACAATACAGATTAATAATAAGCAGGATCATTACATACATGAATAATATTTGTATAAATGCTATATACCTCACCTTTGTATTGCAGAAGGCCCTTCCCAATATAGTTTGTTAGCATCAGCCAACACTAGTTGTTCCTTTGGGCCAGCAGGTGGCAGGATGGTACCATAGATGTGAGACCATAGAGGTTAAGTAGCAGAGAGGACGTGTGACGGCTGATATCGTCACAAGCCCCCGGGCCACAGCATAGTTCATTAGTATCATCAAGGACTAGTTGTCCCCTCGGGCCGGTAGGTGGCTGGGTGGTATCTTAGAGGTGAGGCCATAGAGGCTAAGTAGCAGAGAGGACGTGTGACTGTGCTGATATCGTCACACGCCCCCTGGCCACAGTCACCCGAACCTATCCATGTCTGAGTGGGCCATCTACATTCGCTGCCTGGCAATTGACCCGGCCTTGACCCATGGTGCCCCCCCGCACGCCGCAGATGCCCCGGATGCCATGTCATGTGATGTTAGACAAGCCCGGAAACAAAGAGGGAGAGCGCTGTCGGTTTACTACGAATTTGCATCCGGTACTGTGTAGTTTAGGCCTAGGGTAATATTGCAAATCCACAAAGAACTCATATATATATATATATATACATAAATCAACATAACCAACATAAGCATCATAGCCAGGTGGTTTAGAGCGTCTGTCTCCCGTGTTGGTAGATCATGGTATCATGGGTCCGAACCCTGGTCGAGTCAAACCAATGACTTAAAAATGTATACTTGTCACTTCCTAGCCTGGTGCTTGGCATTCTTAGGATAAGCAGTGGAAAGAAGAAGGCCAGTTGTCTGCGATTGAAATTTCCCCTGCTTAATCAACTGATGGACCAATAAAAAACAAAAACACCAACATAATTAAGGATGATGAAGCATACGTAAGATGGGTTTGACATACCTGTATTGCTTGACTTGGCTAGCAATTATGCTATCCACTACAACATTTTGAAAATTGGGTAAATACTGACCACATAGAGCGGCACACCGTTACAACCCACCATCGGTGTCACTGTCGCTCCATCCCGCGACATGACTGGCTTAGGTACAGTCACATCACTGGGATAGGTACAGTCGCATGACTGGGCTAGGGGCAGTCACATGACTGGGTTAGCTACAATCACATGACTGGGGTCAGTACTCAAATGATTTGCCTAGGTATGGTCACATGACTGGCTTAGGTACAGTCACATGACTGGCTTAGGTGATGTCACATGTATGACTTAGGTACTGTCACATGACTGGCTTAGGCACATGCACATGACTGGCTTATATACAGTCAGGTGAATGGGTTTAATGCAGGAACATGACTGGATTAGCTACAGTCACATGACTGGTTTGGGTACATTCACATGCCTGACATAGGTATATTCGCATAACTGGTTTAGGTAGTTACATGCCTGGCTTAGATACAGTCACATGACTGGAGTAGGTACAGTCACATGGCCCGCTTAGATACAGTCAAATTACTGGCTTAGGTACAGTCGCATACCTGGGTTAGGTGCAGTCACATGACTGGGCTAGCTACAGTCACATGACTGGCTACTGTATTAGGTACAATCGAATACCTGGGTTAGGTGCAGTCACATGACTGGGCTAGTTACAGTCACATAACTGGCTTAGGCACAGTCGCATGACTGGGCTAGGTATAGTCACATGGCTGATCTGGGTACAGTACCATGACTGGGCTAGGTATAGTCACATGGCTGATCTGGGTACAGTCTCATGGCTGGGTTAGGTACAGTTGCATGGCTGGGCTCAGTACAGTAACAAGGTTGGGTTAGCTACAGTCAGATGACTTGGCTATGGACAGTCACATTACTGGGCTAGGTACAGTCACATTACTGGGCTAGGTACAGTCACATTACTGGTGTACGTAATTCACATGACTGATGTAGGTATAGGCACATGACTGGTTTCTAGAGTTCCTGCCACATACTATTTCAGATTGCACTGGCCTTGTTCCACACTGGGGCTGTAACTATGATGGATTCTCCATTAACCGGGCATTTGTCATGGTTCAGATCAATACTGAAAGCTTCCACCCAGACTGGAAATAAAGTGTCACACTAACTCAGGTGGCCGCCCAGACATGTGTATTCACACTTTTGTACATAGTGTAAGATGTACATCCATAGATTCTGTGTTGCTACTAGTAATCTATCTCTATATATATATATATATACTTGAATCATGCAAATGCTATATATCCTTTCATTCCCCTTTGTTCTGCTACTACTTAATCTATGCATATACATTATATGCATATTTTCATTCTCACTGATGCCTCTATTTACTTCGGTTTGAAGCTATACATATTCAAAATACACATGCCTATGTAGACATAGGCATGTCTTGACTCCCGTGTTGTCACGATTAAATATATATATATTTATGTCAAAATACATATGAAGAGTTGAGGCGCAAAACCATGTAAACGCCAATCTACAAATGTAGTTTACATAAAATAGTTTTACCTGAAAGTAATTTTAATTCTAAATAATTCCACTTTTAATATGATCACATGGGTATAGAGCAATGAACAATAGAGTATGAATATAAGTAAATATACTTTTTGAAGGTTTGGTTCCAATATTTATCTCCATTTTTGGATTGACATTGACATGGTTTTGCGCCTGAACTCATGTACATTATAAGCATTCTCATATACGCATAACTTGAGTTCCGTTGTAATGCTACTATATATATATATATATATATATTTGTCAGCAGTACAGTGAGTGAGCGTAATTCACACTATTCACACAGTGGCCATGTTGAAACCAGACCGAGGCCACTTACGCGTCTGCGAGGTGCTGCTGTATGAAAAGTAATGTGAATACGTTTTCCTCGACCAATACCTCTCGAAATCATTCAAATTTGAGGATATTCATTTTTTAAACTAACATATTCATCTTGTATACCTGTTTTCTATCTATTGGCCAATTTTCATGAAGATTGGGTGACCCTTGTATGATGATTTTCCCATTCTTTAACTACAAGTCTGCATACTTTACTTATGGTGGTATCATGTAATGCAGCACTGTCAGCGTAGTTATCTGTACAACACAGTTAAACAACTAGTCTTAGTAATTACAAATTAATAAAAGCTTTAAAAGGGTTCAAATATATTTTAAAATATATCTATATTAAGAAAGTTCTGTAATTTTGAATTTAAGAAAAGATTGGCAGCCAAGGTGAGCAACTTTGTTGACATTGCCTACTGAAATGCATCTGATCATCACTCAATATTCATGAAAATTGAGCAATATATAGAAAAAAAGGTAAGCAAAAATGATTATGATATCTTCAAATTGTACTCCTTTAATTTCTGTAGTAGTTCATACACATCAGCACACAGTGTGTCTTATGACAATTTCCCATACCCGATGTGTAATCAGCCTCGTTCTGATGACAAATTAGGTCGGGCGTGAATAGTGTGAATGGCGGCTGAGGCTGAGGCATGGTCGAGTAGGTGGCGCCACGTGGGGAGGTCATGTGGTACCAGTAGATAACCTAATGAGTAGAGGTAACCAGCCTATGGCTTAGTGGCTGGGGAGTAGATGGAGCTTCCGGCTTATTATACAATGGCTTATACATATGTGTGTGGGTGGGTGTGCATGCTTACATGGGCATTGATGTACTTCCACCTTACTATATACATGTGTACATATATATGCCTGTGTTCGCCGAGCTATGTGCCGGAACTCTGTGAATTCAAATACACCTGACTTTGCTCATACTAAGTTTATGTACATACATATATATAAATAGTTCATTCGCAAATGAGAAGGAATGACTAGGACTTGGTTTGGGTTGAGTTTATTCTCTAGCAGGAGAATAGTTTTGAAAGTGAGCAGCGTGACAGTTGTTTCACAGCATATATGAGGCGAAGGAGGAGAGAATGGCCGCTCCGCCGTAAATTAGTTAAGGTCGTTAGACAGAAACATTAAGGGCCTGCTGTTATTTATATCCACATAATAAAGTATATAGTACATATGCATGGTTAAATATGCATGGCTTTACTTTCACTTCAATAAATATATGCGTGTATATATGCATATATACACGCATATATATGCGTGTATATATGGATGACCACTATAAAGACAGTGCTCACGGGGACCACATATTGGCAATACGCAAACTCGGGGAGACAATCGGCTTCTCCGCTTTCTCTAAGTCTCATCAGGACGAAAGTATAGAGCACTATGGCCCTCACAATATGAGGCAGAAGAAGAGCGGACCGTGGCAACGCAGTGCCGCTAAGCACTCTCCTGCCCGGGGGGCCCGTAGGTCTTGCTACGCCTGGAACGGCGACACAGGATGCACACGCTCAGGCTGTCGATTCGCACACGCCTGCTCCGCGTGTGGATCGAAGTCACACACACGACAGAAGTGCAAAGAATGACCTAGGAAGCCGCGGGTTCTTAAAACCGATAATCGCCAGACCCATGAGTTGAGCACTGCTGCCGATGACTTCGGGACTGATATGGGCGTCACTGATCATGGTCCTTTGGGCACCAACCGTGTCCACTCTTTGAAAGACCTTGGTACTGTTTCACCCGCTGTTGTTTATGCGAGTACGCCTGACCCCGCCGAGACTGATACTGTCGACCCTTGCCCCAATGCCAATGCTCATGATACTGTTGTTTCTTCTATAGCCAGGGTCGATACAGCTAGTCTGGGGGGGACTAGGGAAAGCCGGATCCATGATAGATCTCCGGGCTTTGGATTGCGCTGGTTGAGTCCGGCAGGTTCCAGTCGCTATGACCGCTTGTTCGTCGAGCAAGTTGATGGGGGCAGCCTCCTAGTTCACATTAGGGAACTTGAAGGGGGTACGCCGGTGACAATTAAGGTCACCAGTGAGTGTGTTCGGGGCTATTGTGATTGTACTCACAAGATTGCCGGTGTCGCCACCCAGCTCAGGCCATGTAGAGTCTTCACTGAGTTATTTCTGCGTGGCGACACCGACCCCGACTGGCTATACATTATTACCGGAGTTACTTTCGGTTTCCGGGTAATCAATCCCGGCTGTGCTGCTAACTACGCCCCTACTAAGACTCGCAGGAGGTCAGCCTGGGAGGGTGCGATCATTGACGGTAAGTTCAGGGATGAGGAACGAGATGGCCTCATCTCCGCCGTCACTGCCCCCGCGCCCTGCACTCATGATGCATTCGTCGTCCCCAAGGACGACGGTGGTGGGCGCGTGGTCATCGATTGCAGTGTTCCGCCTGACAGTTCTGTCAATGGTTTCATGGACCAGGTATGCCTTAAGTTCTCCTACAACGGTCTCGACGACGTGACGGACATGCTCGAACGGGGTGACTCGCTCGGGACGGTCGATATCAAGGATGCCTACAGGTCGGTCTCAATCCATCCCGAGGACCGCCACCTTCAAGGCCTCCGTTACAAGAGACCCGGTGACCAGGCCTTCTGTCACTTTCTTGACAACCGCCTCTGCATGGGCCTCTCTTCGAGCCCTTACGTATTCTCGAAGATCTCGGACTTTATCGTGAGATGCTGTGTTCGGGAGGGAGTTGACCGGATAGTTAACTACCTGGACGACTTCTGTCTCGTGGCCGGAACTAGGTCCGAGGTCGAGAGGGCTCAGAGGAAGCTGATCGCGATCCTTAGGCGGATCGGTTTCTTTGTAAGCTTCAAGAAAGTGAGTAAGGCCGACACCAAGGTCCGGTTTCTCGGGATCGACGTAGACTCCTTGAGCCTTGAGCTCAGTCTCCCACATGACAAACTGTCTAATACAATAAGAGTCCTTCACAGTCTTCAGGGGCGTAGGAAGGCTTCTAAGAAGGAACTCGAGCGTGTTGGGGGCCTGCTGGCCCACTGATCCAAGGTCATTAGGGGTGGGAGGACGTTTTCTAGGTGTATATACGACCTGATGGCCAGCCTCAAACAACCTCACCATAGAGCCCGACTAGGCAAGGGGATAAGGGAGGACTTGGACTGGTGGCTACGCTTTGCGAGTCGATTCAATGGCAAGGCTAGGATCCGCGGTAAGTTTGCTCCTGTAGTATCAACCTACAGCGAAGCTTCTAATTGGGGATTTGGAGCCCTCCATGGTCATGACTGGGTGGTTGGCTCCTTTATCGACGGAGCCAACAAACCCCTCGCTTCGTTGGGGGACAAGTTGGGCAAACAGCACGGTCATGATCGTGACCGACAGTGAGGTTGTTCGGGCAGCTCTGAACACTGGCAGGTCCAGATGCAAGGGGATCATGTTCTTCCTCCGGAAACTATTCTGGCTGGCGGTCGAGAACAACGTCTCGTTCAGCTCCGTCTATATCCGCAGCAGCGTAAATGTGATTTGTGACGCCCTAAGTAGGCTAGATAAGGCTGACAGCGTTGACAGGATCAGGGCTGTGGATGTCAGTGGCTCACTCTGCTGTAGCCACGTGTTTGATGCACCTTTCGTTTTTTGCAGTGACATTGGCGTTGAAGGTCGAGCAGCAGGAATACCAGCGCCAGTCCTATGCGAAAAACTCGGCCATTACAAGGGGGGTGCAGATCCGCAGATATTTAGAATATGTTAATCTTTTTCACTCCTCCAGGGCTCCAATCCCTTGCTCCGTTGAGCAGGTGGCCCTCTATGTTACCTGGCTGGCCCGCTCATTGAAATACCATTCTATCCTTAACTACCTAAGCGGCCTGAACCACTTTTTAAGGATTAACGATGAGCCGCCAATAGACTATAAGTGTTATGTCCTGGCGGCTACCCTTAAGGGAATCCGTAGGGCCAAGGGTGACACTCCCCGCCAGGCTATGCCTCTGCTCCCTCACATGTTGCGAAAAATCTTGTCTCTCCTTTCCAACAACCCTGGCCACGTAGCATGGAGGGCGGCGGTCCTCTGCTCCTTTAGGGGATTATTACGCAAGTCTCAGGTTACCATGTCGGACTCCACCCTCCTCAGATCGGACTTCTCATTCTATGACTGGGGGATGCTTCTGACTGTGCGCCGTTCTAAAACAATTCAATTCTCGGAACGTGTGCTTGAGATACCGATCGCCAGGTGTTGCGACACCACTCTCTGTGCGGTCCATTGGACCGAAATGCATTTTCACCAGATCAGTGCGGGCCCTTCTGACCCGGCTTTCCGCATACCAGTTTCTGGTGGGTTCTCCTCTCCGTTTCCATATGCCTCTTACCAGGAGACCCTCAAAATATTTTCCACCAGGGCCGGCTTTGACGCGTCCACCCTCTCGTCTCACTCCTTGAGGAGGGGAGGCTGCACCTTCTTATCCATGTGTGGGGCCACAATCGAGGAATTGAAGGCCAGGGGGGACTGGGCCTCTGAGACTGTATACAGCTATCTTAAGACGCCTCTGGGTGTCAGGATAGTGAATGACTTGAGGGTGGCCGCGGCACTATGCTCTGAGGATGCGAGTGTTGGGTTGGGGGGAGACGCTTAGGCGTTCTCCTTGGCCCTTTTTATTGTGCACATCATAGACGCTCAATAAAGTGTCCGACCCAACACTCGTCTTCCTTCTCTTCTTATTACATAGCCTAACTTTATAGGATGTATAATGAATTATGCAAATATAAAACAGGCGGAGTTTCATATTATTATTATTATTCATATAATTGTTTATTATATTATTGTCCAATCGCTGACCTGCCCGGGATTTGCCCCGGCTAGCCGGGCCCGAGCGCCACCACCGGGCGATATCTGCCCCGGGCAGGCACTCTGCCTCCTGATTTCAAACTTTACCGATATGCCCTTTTTATTGTGCACATCATAGACGCTCAATAACGTGTCCGACCCAACACTCGTCTTCCTTCTCTTCTTATTACATAGCCTAACTTTATATATATATAGTTAAACAACTAGTCTTAGTAATTACAAATTAATAAAAGCTTTAAAAGGGTTCAAATATATTTTAAAATATATCTATATTAAGAAAGTTCTGTAATTTTGAATTTAAGAAAAGATTGGCAGCCAAGGTGAGCGACTTTGTTGACATTGCCTACTGAAATGCATCTGATCATCACTCAATATTCATGAAAATTGACCAATATATAGAAAAAAAGGTAAGCAAAAATGATTATGATATCTTCAAATTGTACTCCTTTAATTTCTGTAGTAGTTCATACACATCAGCACACAGTGTGTCTTATGACAATTTCCCATACCCGATGTGTAATCAGCCTCGTTCTGATGACAAATTAGGTCGGGCGTGAATAGTGTGAATGGCGGCTGAGGCTGAGGAATGGGCGAGTAGGTGGCGCCACGTGGGGAGGTCATGTGGTACCAGTAGATAACCTAATGAGTAGAGGTAACCAGCCGATGACTTAGTGGCTGGGGAGTAGATGGAGCTTCCGGCTTATTATACAATGGCTTATACAGCATATATATGTGTGTGGGTGGGTGTGCATGCTTACATGTACTTCCACCTTACTATATACATGTGTACATATATATGCCTGTGTTCGCCAAGCTATGCGCCGGAACTCTGTGAATTCAAATACACCTGACTTTGCTCATACTAAGTTTATATACATACATATATATAAATAGTTCATTCGCAAATGAGAAGGAATGACTAGGACTTGGTTTGGGTTGAGTTTATTCTCTAGCAGGAGAATAGTTTTGAAAGTGAGCAGCGTGACAGTTGTTTCACAGCATATAGGAGGCGAAGGAGGACAGAATGGCCGCTCCGCCATAAATTAGTTAAGGTCGTTAGACAGAAACATTAAGGGCCTGCTGTTATTTATATCCACATAATAAAGTATATAGTACATATGCATGGTTAAATATGCATGGCTTTACTTTCACTTCAATAAATATATGCGTGTATATATGCATATATGTATATCTACCATGTGCCTAAACACTGTGCATTCATATCCACCTGACTGGATTTGTACTAAGTATATATATATATATGCTGTATAAGCCAGTATCATCATCATCATGCTGTCGGTCGCGATGCGACAAAGACTGCTTTCATTACTTGACTGCTGCTCTCCATTTAGCTCTCTGCTGTGAGAGTTGCGTCCATGAGTCGGTCTTCAGCTTCAGGTTTCTCTTGATGGTATCTTTGAACGGAGACGGGGGCGCCCTCTCTTTCTGTAGCCAGAAGACAGTTGAGAATAGAGGATCTGCTTTGGTAGCCTGTCTGATGACATCCTCATGAGGTGTCCAGTCCACCGGAGATTCTTTTTGATGAGAAGATCTTCCATAGAGGGCAGCCCCATCCGTTCGAGTATTTCCTTATTTGTCACTTTGTCCTTCCAGGTTTGCCTCATGATTGAACGCAGATGTCGCATCATGAAGGCATGCAGCTTTTTCACCTGCTGTCTGTACACTGTCCAGACCTCGGCTCCGTATAGTAGGGTGGATAGCACGATTGCGCGGTAGATCTTACCTTTGACCCGAATGGACACATGGTGGTTGTTGCAGAGTCTCTGGCGTAGTCGGCCGAAAGATGCGCTAGCCTTGGCCATCCTCCTCTGTATCTCAGCATCAATGCGTCCATCACTTGATATAGTGCTTCCGAGATAGGTGAATTCCGGAACAGAGTTCAGCTTGTTTCCGTCAACCATGATCTCCTCCTCTCGGGTTCTTGTAGAGTTGGGTTGGTACAGCACCTCCGTCTTCTTGATGTTAATTTTCAGGCCAAACTTCTTTGATGCATCGGAGAAAGCGTCCACTATTTTCTGGGTCTCTTCAGCAGAGTGGGCAACCAGTGCACTGTCATCTGCGAATAGTAGCTCTCTCACCAGTATCTGAGTAGTCTTGGTCTTCGCTCTGAAGTGTGCGACATTGAATAGGTCAGCGCTCTGTCTGGACTGTATATAGATGCCATCCCCCATGTCTCGGAAAGCCTCGTCTAGCATTGCTGATAGGAAGATGGAGAAGAGCGGGGGGCCAGTACACAACCTTGCTTGACCCCATTGGTAACCCCGAACGATTCCGAGACTTCCCCTCCAGCACTAACGTTCGCCATCATTCCTGTATGTAGAGCCTCGATCATAGTTGTGAACTTCTCTGGGCATCCGTACTTCCTCAGTAGCTGCCATAGCCCGGTCCTCCCGACTGTATCAAATGCCTTAGTGAAATCGACAAATACCATGTACAGTGGTCGGTCCTCCTCAATGCACTTTTCTTGTAGCTGTCGGAGACAAAATATCATATCCACAGTGCTCCGGTTACCTCTGAAGCCACACTGTGACTCCGGAACTACACCAGGTGTTATGTGAATAGATAGTCTGTTGAGTAGGATCCTGGCGAAGATCTTCCCTGCTATGGAAAGAAGAGAGATTCCTCTATAGTTCCCACAGTCTGTTCGATCACCTTTCTTGTAGATGGTTACAATGCTGGCATCCTTCCATGCTTGGGGTACAGAACCCTCCTCCCAGGCATTGGTGATTAGTTGGTGCAGTCTGTTGAGCAGATTGTCTCCTCCATGCTTCCATACCTCGGCAGGAATTCCATCACCCCCAGGTGCTTTGCCATCTTTCAGGCTGGCGATTGCTCTAGCCATCTCATCCATAGTTGGAATCTCATGGGGGCATGTTTTGGTAATGCGCTGCTGGATGTAGTTCAGAGCTTTGTGATCTATGTCGCCAGGGACATTGAGTAGCTTCTGGAAGTGTTCGCTCCATCTTGCCACAACTCTCTTGCTGTCGGAAAAGGTCTCCGTTCCATCTGTTGATTTCAGGTGAACAGGTCCCTTCCTTCTAAGCCAGTATACAAGTATAATAAAGCCGGAAGCTTCCATCTGCTCCTCAGCCCTATCTCCTCCCTCAGTCATCGACTGGAGGAGCCTGTCTGTTAACCTACACGTCCATCCTACTCACACTCAGATCCATTGGGGTATATATATATATATACATGCCTGTACATGCACTTTACTAGAACTATGGATAGTGATAAGCCTGTTATCGCGTTTAATAAGCTCCATTGTGTCCTGCTCGTCTCCCCCCCCCCCTCTCTCCGGAGTAGGGGAGGTACCGGCATGCCAAGGACTAGTTTGCATGGAGGAGCAGAGGGAGTGTGGAGCAGCATGTTGAGCATGGAGTGTGAAGCTCCCCTGCGGGGGGCGTCACACTCCACTCGCTCGGAAGTTGTTTTTTAAAATGCATGTGTCCATTTAACTATCTGCCTGAACCCTATGCATCCATATACACCTCGATTTGCTCTTATATCATCTGCACCTCTATTGCCTGCATATGCACGAACTACGCTGAACTGCTCGCTGATGTACCCCCATTGGTTGCACCGACTCTGAGGCGACACTATCGCGCCCTGGCTCAGTCAGGTCCAGGCGGATGTGCGTGTACGCCACTATCGCCCTCTCCCGGCGAGCTGCACGGAAGTCACTAGGGTGAGTGCCCGCAGACAAACCCTGCCACCAGACGGCGCCCCAACACGCCGCGCTCCCAGTGTCAGTTTTTGTTCGTTCGTGACGGTGATGGATACAGTGTCAACAGTATCCAGTTTCCCCCTTACCCGCCTTCCTCGTCCCTTTCGCCGCCCTCCCCCAGCTCCCCTCCCGCTCCTCTCCTCCTCCCGGCTCCGCCCCCCCCCCCCCCATCCCCGCCCTCCCCTCCCACTCCGCCCCTCCTCCCCGCTCACCCCCTCCTCCCATCCTACACTCTCTCCGCGCCCTCCCCGCCCTCTCCTCTCCTCCTCCCATCCTCCCTCCTCCCCCTCTAAGAGCCCTCCGCCCCCACCCCCCTTACCCCGGCTCCCCTCCTCCCCTATCCCTCCTCTCCCTTTTTCCTCAGCTCCTCTTCCTGCCCTCTGTCCTCCTCCTCCACATGGCCTATCCTGCCATGTTCCTCTTCTCCTCTCCATTCCTCCTCATGTTCTCCCCTTCGTCCACTCCCCTTCCTTGACCTCATCTCGCTCTTCCCGTCCTCCCCCTGCCGTGGTCCCCATCACACCCCAGCAGCTGTTTCCCTACTCACCTCCTACCTCTCCTCCTCAACCCCATCCTCCTCCTCCACCGCTCCAGCGAATATTCCTCTTCTGCTCACACTTACTCCTCTTCCTCTCCTCCTTCTCCTACTCCCATCATCCTACTCACGCACTTCCCCCTCCCTTCAGTCCCTCGCTCCTTACACGCACCTCCACGTCCTCCATCACTCCCTCCTCTTCCCCCGCCCCCTCCAACCTCCTCCTTCCCCCTCCCCTCTCCCAGTGTCCCTCCTCCTTTCTTCACTTCATCCCATCCTACCCCACACACCCTTCCACCCACCCCCCTCTGTATCTGTATCTGTGGCGGCAGACATTCCCTCTGTGTTCGGCAGAGTGGTACAGCTTCCCCTCCCTGAATGCCCGCCAGCATCATGTAACACGCAGTCGAGAACTTACAAGATGAAGGCACTGCAAAAGATGCCTTGGCTAATGTGAGGCTGCACCATGTCAGATACTGGGGAAGTGAAGGTCCTGTAAGGCTCTTTCCCGTTGTATTATGTATCAGCTTTTTTTCATCTTAGGAAGAGAAGTTCTTATCACGCTTGATCATATTAAGTAGGTCACATAAATGACAGCATTGAGATATGTCTGACTTAGTGCAAGCACCTCATCTGCACACAGTGTTCGAGAATGATTTATAGAATCTACTTTAGACATGATTGTCACTTTGTATGCTTGGTAATATAGGGTAATGATGTCCACATGGTGGGAAGCAGCATGCTCATTCATCTCACTTCACACTGATGCCGGCAATCTGAAAGCTGGTGTAGGCAAATCTTTGCCACACATTTATTTACCTTGCTTATAATGGTTATGTGTTGCTGGCATCGCTGGCGTTGCTGCCGTTGCTGGAATCGCTGCCGTTGCTCTCATAACTGGTGTCACTCCCATCGCTGCCATTGCTGCCGTTGCTGCCGTTGCTGCCGTTGCTGCCGTCGTTGCCGTCGCTGTCATTGCTGCCGTAGTTGCATCAGCTCGCGTTGCTGGCATTGCTGTTGGTGCTTGTCTTGCTGCCCTTTGATGCCGTTGCGGCCGTGGCTGCCGTTCCTGTCATTGCTGCCATTGCTGCTGTTGCTACCTTTGCTGCGTTGCTGCTGTTGCCGCATATGCTTCCGTTGCTGCTGTTGCTGCCATTGCTGCCATTGCTGCCGTTGCTGCCGATGCTGGCGTTGCTGCCCTTCCTGCCGTTGCTGCTGTTGCTTCCATTGCTGCCGTTGCTGCCATTGCTGCCGTTGCTGCTGTTACTGTTGTTGCTGCCACTGCTGCCATTGTTGACATTGCTGTCATTGCTGGCATTGCTACTATTACTGGCATTGCTGCCCGTTGCTGCCGTTGCTGCCGCTGCTGGCATTGCTGGCATTGCTGGCGTTGCTGGCGTGCTGGTGTTGCTGGCATTGCTAATATTACTGGTGTTGCTGCCCTTTGCTGCCGTTGATGCACTTTGCTGGCGTTGCTGTCATTGCTGTCGTTGCTGGCGTTGCTGGCATTGTTGCTATTACTGGTATTGCTGCCCTTTGCTGCCGTTGCTGCCGTTGCTGCCGTTGCTGCCGTTACTGCCATTGCTGCCATTACTGTCATTGCTGCCATTGCTGCCATTGCTGCTGTAGCTGGTGTCGCTGATCTCGTTGCCGTTGCTGCCGCAGCTGCCGTAGTTGCCGTAGCTGCCGTAGCTACCGTAACTGCCGTCGATGCCGTCGATGCCGTCGATGCCGTCGATGCCGTCGATGCCGTCGATGCCGTCGATGCTGTCGATGCCGCCGCTCCCGCCGCCAATGCACTATTTCCCACGTTTGGCCTGGCAGCCACAACTGCTCATTCAGTGATCTGGACTCCGACATCAGGTGGAATTTGCGTGTGTTAACAGGTTAAACAGTGAGCGTCCCAAACCGCCAGTTCACAAATAGTGGTTGCCATGGGGGCAGGTACATGTAAGGTTTATTGTAATTGATCGAAGTTCCAACTGCGTTTGAACTGTGTACAAGTCGTAATAATATATTCGATTTGGCTGATGGATGCATTTACTTCGAGTTGATATGTTTTATTTATTAAAAGTTGCATAGTCCGATGGTTTTAAGTTTCTGACATTTTTCTGAGATAAATATATTTGATTGATCAGTTGTATCTACTTTACT
Organism: Branchipolynoe longqiensis; assembly: GCA_030323885.1. Taxonomy (NCBI): domain Eukaryota; kingdom Metazoa; phylum Annelida; class Polychaeta; order Phyllodocida; family Polynoidae; genus Branchipolynoe; species Branchipolynoe longqiensis. The sequence goes on from CM059195.1 coordinate 91,132,113, forward strand.
ACAGTTTGAAGTAACTTTTATTTTATATGTATAATTGTTTAGATAGTTGAAGTACAAGCATGTACAATTATTGTTGACAAGCACACCAACACTCTGACACCATAGGCTTCTGCAGTAAAAGGTTTTATTAAATTAATTGACTCAGTGTTTCCTTCTGTACAGAAATAAATGCTTGATAAATGCACCAGTAGCTAAGGGAGATATGTAGAATATAATCTAGATACTTGTTTTGGTTTTGAAAATTAGATACTTCATCGGACTATGCAGCTTTCACAGATGTCATTAATTATTCTATTTTCTGTATTTTAGATTCTTACAGTTTTTATTTTCTTAGTTTTGTTTGTATTCCATAATGTTTCTAATCGTTTCCCTTCTTATTTATATATATATATATATATTGTTTGTAATATGTATTTTTGGTATTTTGTTTGCTTTACATATCACACATGTGTGTACATATATATATATATGTATATATGTATATATATATATATATATGTATTCATATGGATATATATATGATGCATAAGCATTATGCAAGTATAATTAAATGGAAGCATTCACACCTTATTATATTCTAAGTCATATAATGTACTGATCTGTTATTAATTGTTCATGTAGTATGCAACTGGGCTGATTGTGTCGCCCCCTGCCTTCAAACTCTGTAACTTGTCTGGCGATGCTCACTCATTCTGGCCGCGATTGTTTTATGGGTGTAGCATACATATATATATCGAAGGGTGTAATGACTCGTCCATTCTCAGTGCCAATACATTTGTCTGCCAACTACAATCACAAGTCAAGCGGTTTAAAACCATGACATGGACATAGAAAGGGAAAGAGAGTAAGTTAGGCAGGGGGAGATAAGGGTCTACTTTAGGCTGGTCGGTCTGGTTGCAGAATGGCTGTGAGCAGCACCTGAGTCATGTAACGACGTCTGGTTGGAGTACGGAGGTGGAGGGAGAGCAATGTCATGGTGCCCGTCTTGCGCGATAGCTGGTATCGGGCTGGAGCTACAGCGCTGGGAATGTTCACATAACTTTATTTAGAAACTGATGGCAAATAAAACTGAATTACATACATGTATATATATATACATATGTCTCTAAGTACGTATTATGTGAATATTGTAGTAGGCTGCACTGACCTCTCAGGTAAGTAACCACATAGACAGGTAGGCATGGGTAGTGTGTGGATATCATGGAGCCTAGGTGGTGTAATGGTTAGCCCACTGGCCTGGAATGCAAAGAGATGTGGGTTCGAGTCCCGCTCTAGGCTCAATATTTCCCATTTTCATCACCCCCATGACAATATTAACAACAAATGTCTTAACTAGTTGTATCATCTTAGTCTTACTAGGCATGGAATTATTACTTAGCTACATACCATTAGTTCCTCAATCCCCTTCAGGGCGGCGCCACCTGTGCGTGCACATTTCCCGCTCCATCCACTACGGGGAATATACAGGGCGATCTACAGTCTACAGTTGGTGATGGCAGTAGGTGGCCATGTAATATGTAACTAACCATGTATAAAGGTCCCCGTGATAGAGACCGACCTACACTCTACAGCAGGAAGGTAACAATGTAATATGTAATTAACCATGCATATAAGTCTTCGTGATACACAGCGATCTACAGTCTACATTTGATGACAGCAGGAAGGTAACAATGTAATATGTAATTAATCATGAGTAAAATATTCCGATATAAAGCATAGGGCGAATGCAAATATTCTATTACTGATTGGTGTACGTGACCAGGCGCATGTATATATATATATATATATATATATGTAAGGGTTTGTGGTGCCTGAGTGGGATGTAAATAGACATAGTGGTGCTGCCAGGTCTGGGTGTGATTGCACTCAGGACCTACCCCCTCTGCTGGGATAGTGATCACCACACTCAAAGGTCAAGTAAGGTCGGGCTTTGCCATGGGGCCATACAGCTTGGTGGTGATGGACAGACCACTAGTAGCCATGGAGAGCAGGAATACTGGATCCCTATTGGGAGGGACAATAATGCTTGTTTCCCTTTGGTGGAAAGGGGTGGGGGTGATACTCTACAATAAACCCATGTAACCATATCAATAATAAACCAGAAGGCTTCACTCTCTCTTCTTCTTTACACTTCATGCTCTTCCTTTCTCTTTGTTTGTATTGACCTCACTAGCCTGCCTACACAACCAACGATTCGAGCCTTAGCCATTTTACACATGCATATAAGTCTATGTGAGACAGGGCGATCTAATCTCTACATTTGACGATAGCAGGAAGGTAGCAATGTAATATGTAATTACCCATGCATAAAGGTCTATATGAGACAGGGCGATCTAATGTCTACATTTCATGACAGCATGAAGGTAGCAATGTACTATGTAATTAACCATGTATGTAGGTTCATGTGAGACTGTGTGATCTACAATCAACAATTGGTGATGACATTAGGTGGCCATGTGATATGTAATTAGCCATGTATATAGGTCCCCATGAGACATGGTGATCTACTGTTTATAGATGACGACAGCGAGGTGGTCATGTGATATTTAATTAACCATGTGTGTAGGTTCATGTGTGACAGTGTGATCTACAATCAACAATTGGTGATGACATGAGGTGGTCATGTGATATTTAATTAACCATGTATCTAGGTTCATGTGACACAGTGTGATCTACAATCAACAATTGGTGATGACATGAGGTGGTAATGTGATATGTAATTAACCATGTATTAGGTCTGAACAGTGATCTACTAAATGAGACAGAGGTGGATGTGATATTTAATTAACCATGTTTAGGTTCATGTGATAGTGTGATCTACAATCAGCAATTGGTGATGACATGAGGTGGTCATGTGATATGTAATTAACCATGTATCTAGGTTCATGTGACACAGTGTGATCTACAATCAACAATTGGTGATGACATGAGGTGGTAATGTGATATGTAATTAACCATGTGTGTAGGTTTGTGTGAGACAGGGTGATCTACAATCAACAATTGGTGATGACATGAGGTGGTCATGTGATATGTAATTATGCATGTATATAGGTCCCCGTGAGACAGGGTGATCTAAAGTATACGGATGATGACGACAGAGGGTGGTCATATAATATGTTATTAACGGTGTATATAGGTCCACTTCAAACAGGGTGATCTATCATCTACAGTTGCTGATGACAGGAAGTGACCATGTAATATCTAATTAAGCTTAGATGTCCACGTGACACAGGGTGATCAACTATCTACAGTTGATGATGACAGGAAGGTGGTAATGTAATATATAATGAAATATGCGTACACGTTCATATGAGCCAGAGTAATCTACAATCAACAATTGATAATGACAGGGTGGTGGTCATGTGATATGTAATTAATCATACAGGTAGAAGCCACTCCTTGGATGTGTGTGTGTGGCGATAATCAAATCAGTCTGGTTACAGTCCGAACAACCCACAATCAGCCTCAACTTGTGCAGGCAAGGCTGCCGCAGGGCTATAACTTTCTTTCACAGCTCGGAGCATTTTATGTGTCATGTGAAATTGGTTTCTAAATGACCCATGGCTAAACAGAGATCGATGCCGCTGAGAATCCTTCGACGAGCGGCGCAGTGAGGCGTGATGTGTACCAGGGTGCGGGCATTGATGCCTGGTCGTGTTACTTGCCGGGTCATCACAGAGTATGCTGTCATACATCAGGCTGCCTGACATCAGGCTACCTTACATCATGCTGCCTTACATCAGCCTGCCTGACATCAGGCTACCTTACATCATACTGCCTTACTCCAGGCTGCCTGACATCAGGCTGCTTGACATGAGGATGCCTTACATCAGACTGTCTTACATCAGGATGCCATACATCAGACTGCCTTACATCCGGCTGCATGACATCAGGCTGCCTGACATCAGACTGTCTGACATCAGGTTGTCTTACATCTGGTTACCTGCACTCATACTGCCTTATCTCAGCCTGTCTTTCTTACATCAGGATGCCGCAGATCAGGCTGCCTTACATCATATTGCCTTACATCATACTGTATTACATCAGGTTGTGTTCTTACATCAGGCTGCCTTACTTCAGGATGTGTTCTTACATCAGGCTGCCTGACATCAGGTTGCCTGCCATCATACTACCTTGCATCATGCAGTGCATCTTACATCATGATGCCGTACATCAGGTTGCCTGCCATCATACTGCCTTACATCAGGATGTGTTTCTTATATCAGGCTGCCTTACTTCAGGCTGTGTTTCTTACCTCAGGTTGCCGTACATCATACCGCCTTACATCATGGTGCCTTACATCAGGCTGCATTGCATTAGGTTTCCTTACGTCAGGTTGTGTGATATCATACTGCCTTATATCAGACTGCCTTACATCAGGCGGCCTTACATCAGGCTGCCTTACATCAGGCTGCCTTAAATCAGGCTGCCTTACATCAGGCTGCCATACCTCAGGCTACCTTACACCATGCTGCCTTACACCATGCTGTCTTACATCAGGCTGCCTTACATCAGGCTGCTTTGCATCAGGCTGCCAGACATCAGGCTGCCTTGCATCAGGCTGCCTTGCATCAGGCTGCCTGACATCAGGCTGCCTTACATACATGAATGCGCATTATCACAAGTCGGTACCCGTCCTGATATGACTTTAGATGTTGCCAGGAGGTGAAACTCCAACAACCAACCAGCCACACTGGAGGACCGCTCGTCACGCGAGGCTCTGTTCTGCACGTGCAGTTTAAACACCCAGTGCACGGCCAGCCTTCAGGGGAGGGCGGGCTATTTTTAGATCCTCGCTGCATAGTATTTGTAAATGTGAACCGACTCTGGAATTCGGGGTATTGGTGGAAGCTATTCTAAACATGGACTACATCGTCGGTTCATACTCCAACCAAACTCCAAGAAAACACATGGAACATGCAAACATAGTCTCATACCCTGTGAGGTGTCGATAGTGTCAAATTACAATAATTGTCATTGTTGTAGCAGTCCGTTGATGAGCTCCACCACCATGTTGTAGCTGTAGGAACTACTCCATTGGCTGACAGAGTTCTACTGTGTCAGGTGGCGGCATGCTGAATGGTCTGCCCGATACTGCCTGTGGCTAGCCTACCCCCCCCCCCTCCCTCCCGCTCTACATGGGACCTAGCTGGTCATGGGGCAGGTCACTTGAATGTACGTACGCCATGGTGGGAGGACCAACAAATCAACGTCTGAAGCATACATACGCATCCTTGTTCATCCGGTGTGTCTACATGAGAGCCAGGTTCTGGGACGGCCGACAGCGGACTATCACATTGTCAATTATTGTCATTGTCATTGTCAGGACGTAGCCTGGAGCTCAGCATCACTGGTAGACACATACCGGTAGTGGAACTAGGGAGACCAATAATGGCCGGCATGGACATTTCCTCCGATTATTCAACGACTGTTAAAACATACAGACACGAGTAACGACAGGTTGCCATTCCCACTGCCTTCATCATCTTTCGATTCTTTTTTGGTAAATATTCAGTCATCAGAATATTCACTTTGTGCAGTGCGATGTTTCCTGGTCTTCTGGTCATACGTGGCGCAGTTAGTTGTGCAGGTAGAAGTAGGTAGGTGGACTGCACCATCGAACCTATGTAGATTAGTCATGATGATGTTCCCCCTGGAATGGCATACATGTGTGTTCCAGTCCCACACTAAAGCCGATATTCCTTTGTGATGGACTGAACTCATTGGGAATATCCTTACAATGACATAAGTGTGACATACATATTATGAAAGGAATCACCAGTTGCAAACCTGTCATCATCACCATCATCATCAATCCCTTAACTGTGAGGGTTGTCAGGGCAACATAGATGACTTTGCAATCAGTTATCTCCATTTTCTCCTGTTCCCTGCTTCCCTCGTGGACTTGCCAAACTCCAGGCCTGTCCATTCCAAGATGTTCTCTTCCCACCTCTTCCTTTGTCTCGCTCGTCTTCTTCCCCCTTTCACTGTGAATTTCAAGATGGTTATGACCAGACCTGATGAAATTGAACTATGGCAATACCACTGCAGCTTGTATGTGTTTAGTTCTGTGCCTGGAGCCATACTTAGGCTCCTGCAGCTGCATGACCTTGATATAGACTTCCGGTTGACCTTTATCCAGCGCCACAGTGCCTTCTTACACTCACTCCGCACGCGCTGTGGGTGTGTTGTGCCCTCATTAACGAGATGAGAATCATCAACGTCTCCTTACACCTATATACATATGCCATATCACCAAATATGTGAATATATATAACAAAGGCGGTCACATATCTTATTGTTTAATACGGCATATTGAATGCCTCTCTTTTCTTGCCCACTTGCGCCACCTGGAAGCATTTTGTGTAATCATAGCGACTGGAGACCTGTTCAATCCGGTTGTGTGCGGTCGTACTGTATAAACACACACATTGTATTCTTTACACTACCCGTAGTTGCAGAATGTCGGGAGTTCAATTCCCGGGCGAGTGTAACCAAACCAAACCAATCACTTACACAATTGATGCTTGTCGGTTCCTACCCAGGCACTCGGTGGAGTTAAGCGCGCCTTGTGGGATTCGTCTTTGTGGCCTTCTTAGTTCATTTAGAAACAGGGACAAGCAGCTAGAAAATGGAAATGAGGTTTAATCCGAACAGCATACATATATAATACCAAATGGTGGTTAAGTCTTAGGGTCGTTCTGATCACTACTCCTCTGTTAATCGGCACCGCCAACGTGCATCAGCATACTCCACTGCTGCTTCACCATCTACAGGTTGTTAATAACATGTTTTTTATTCCTACCATACACGATTCATATTTATTATGATGGTTTTTACTAATTTGGTCACTTTAACAGGAGGTGCATCCAGTTTGAGTCACATAACCACAAGGGTTGTTATCTCCACCATTAGAGAGCACCACCGATATGGTTTACCACGTAACAGATGGATTCCTCCAAATGGTGGCTATATAGTGAGACATGATCGTGCACGAATCTGCAATACAGTAGAGAATGTAGATATATACACAGTCTCTGAATTTAGTCCGAGACAGTGAATATATAATGACAGTTCAACACAATATTATTCCAGGGAATGATGCAGAGCTTAGATTTAGCCCATGCACATCACAGGTTAAATCTAGTGTTTGTGTGTTATTAATCAAGATTTCATATGGTTGAAATCCCAGTCATTCAGTGCTGACGCTAGCTTTTATTAGCTGAATAAATTCTTTTACAAACAATGGAAATCAACCAAATTTCAAATCCTCTGGATGCCGGTTCACATGTACAAGGAGATATTTGGTTAATATATGTAGAACTATAGTTGTAGAACAGTAGTTTTAGAACTAACAGACTCACATTGGGTAGGAAGATGTGGGAGAATGCTTACAAACAGAGACAGAATGCATACAATAGATAGATACACAACAATTGAAAGTGACAAAACAAGGGAAGTCACAAAACTGTTACTGTCTGGTGGCAAAAACAAGTCATTAGACTTAACCATTATGAGCCATACACTTAAAAAAGAAATGTGAGCCCTTATTTAATGATCCATAGTCAGGGCCCACTGTTCTCCATGAATCCGCTCACAAGTCGCCCCAAGGTACCGGAACCTTAGCAGGCAGCATTGAGAGCTTGCAGCTGTTAGCTTTGTGGGACTTCCGCTAAAAGCTGTACTTTGATCCGTCGGGATTCAGGAAGCCGTACACATGGATGCCTCATTTGCGATGCTGCTTGTACTGTCTGTATTGTGACAAGCCGCGTCGCAGTGTACAGCCGGTTCCAATCGTCTGTATCGGATGTAACATGGAGAGAAGATGGAAGAAAAACGGAAGCTTCACCTTTTATGTCCAGGTACTCCACTCTCTGCGGCATCACATAACCAAGTGACCCGCCCCCTGACCAGCCAGGTTGCAGTGAACCTCTGATGGTGGGGGTTGGCTGCTAGCCAGTCGCAGAGTGTGGCGGTCCGTCCAGTGATCACCTCTGGCTAGCCTGCTCCCACCTGGTGCCAGAAAAGGGCAACAGAGGTCAGCATAGTCCCTGACGCCACAGCTTTGATGTTGACGCTCATGTATGGACTACTACCGTATTCCATTTCAGCTAATGCTCTCAATATATAATATAATTATAATAATTTGTTCACAAATGGGAAGGAAAGACTAACTTTTGAAAGTGAGCAGAGTGACAGTTGGGTCAGGAGGGCGTATATGAGGCGTGGGAGGAGAGAATGCCTGGTTAGAGAGAAAGATTAAAGGGCTGCCGTTATTTATATCGACATAATACATTATATAGTACATATCTATATGTATGTTGCATAGGCATTATATGAGTATAATTAATCGGAAACTTCACCATCCTCTCAGTCTACAGCTTTCTTATCCAACCCACTCCCTCAGTCATCGACTGCAAGACTCTAACCCAATACTAGTCATCTAGTGCTAACCTATGTACAACTCTTTCTGAAAATTGAACTTCCGAGCTAGAGGAGTGAAACGACCAGCGCATGGGGAGGGGGGGGGCTAGAGTGAGGCATGCCGGTAGCCCCCCCCCACCGCGGAGTGGGTGGGGGGGTACTACATAGCTGAACACTACAGAGCTTATTACGCGCAATAACGGGCTTATCACTATCCATATATATGCGATAATTATACTCGTATAATGCTTATACAGCACATATATATATGCAGTCACACAAAACATACCCTAATCCCTCCAGTGAAGATCATATTTGCATTCTTAATATATTCTATAGAAGAAAGACTAGAGCAAGTTGGAGCGAGTCTAGTACTCTGGCTGGCATTCAAGACCTACCATCACACTGGATTAAAGCAAACTCCATAGCGAAATGAGAGAGTGGAGGAGGCAACCGAGTAGAACCTGGCGTGTAATCTATATTTGGCCAGCTTCAAAGCAGACCCAACTGCCTGTTCAGGTCACTAGACCGCCTCTAACCCACCGACTGGTCTATGTATATACCATTACACAAATAACGAGTGCACCATGTGAAAGTATGTCTGAACACTTTGACTTCTGGATACTGAATGATTTATTCCCGACCAGGGCTCACTGAACCGCCGGCTAAACTTTCCATGACGTCATCTCATTTACATACACCTTTGTTTCACTCACTGTCTAGAACATCATGCATCTCATTAACATATATTACCCACGTGTCTGGACGTCTATTATGCATATCTCACACACCATAGGTAATAATAGCATTATTACAGCATATGATAATTGAGTGATTAATAATATCTGCATAACATGTTGTAAAATAACCCGATATATGGCAGGGGGCATGCAATTGTTCTATTAGTATTCGGTGTGTTTGGCCAGGTGCGTTTGTATATGGGTCACTCTCCTGAAAACTGTCCAGAAGGGTCACATGGAGAGTTACAATCTAATATTTGAACTTTTAACATGTGTTGGTTGCAAATAAAAGCTGGAAATCTCCCCTTTACATCTATGTAAAATATAAATTGATGAGATAAAAAATAAAGGTATAGTCCATGATTAGGCTATGTCTTATGGCAGTATAACATGTGCTCCTCAGATGTAACACATGTTTAGGACACCACACAGTCTGCTTAATAACAATCTAAGCAGAATTAAATAATGTCATATGTAGAAGCATATTTGTTATGGCATAATATACAGAAATATGTAGTACTTATATTGATTAAAAAAAAGTAATTCCCACCATCCTTTATTCACTGAATAATTAGTTTTACAATATTTGTGTGGCATTCAGACACCACTGGTATATCAATGCAATACAAGATGTTAGTAAGGATTCAACCATGCTCCATATGTCATGTTATGCATGGCTGACTGTAAAATAGTTGTTTTGGTACAACAACACTTCATAACTAAAAGGACCAAAGTTGCACACAATCTCTTTTATTTCTTACATCAAATCTGAACATGAATATTAAAGATATAAGGAAATAAATAAGTGTATATATATATGGGTATGCATATGTATGGGTTGGTTTGTACCTGAGTTGAATGCAAATAGACACAGTGGTGCTGGCAGGTCTGTGTGTGATTGCACTCAGGGCCTACCCCCTCTGCTGAGGTAGGGGTCACCACACTCAAAAGATCAGGGTTGGTGGTGGCCGGGAGCCAGACAGCTATTGGTGGTGGGCAGACCACTGGTATCCATGGAGACCAGGAATGCTGGCTTCCTATTGGTGGTGACCAGGAATGCTAGATTCCTATTGCTGGACAGAGGTGGTATGATATCCTACCAAGAACCTATGTAACTATATAAGCATAAACAACCAGAGGGCTGGACTCTCTCTTTTACACATTACTCTTTTACTTTTGATCTGTCTGTATTGTTTGTCATCATAGCCTACGTGCACAGGCACAGATCTGAGTACCGACTCTAAAAGGTGATACATTATATAATTGAATAGCCAACACAAGAGCAGTAATGTGAATAATGGTGAAGGGAGGTGTGATATATGCATAATAGACGTAAACGCATGTGGCTAATATATGATAATGAGATGCAAATGTTTGAGACAAAGGATTATGTAAATGAGATGACATCATGGAAAGTTTAGCCAGTGGGTTCAGCGAGCCCTGGACGTGACTAAACCATTCAGTATCCAAAAGTCAAAGTGTTCAGACATTGTACTTTCACAGGAGGTGGTGATGGAATATAATGATTTACATTGTGTAGAGCAGCCCCTGTCGCACCATTTTCTTCCTACACACTTTTCCCGCATATATTATAAATGATTAGCACTCCAACCAATCAGCGTATAATGACCATTTCTCTACTTCACTCATTCATATTGCCATTTGGAGACACATATTGTTGGGTACTATGTGTGCAAACTTGTGCACGTTACCAGCAGCACTCTATCGGGGAGCAAATAGAGGTTTCACACCAGCAAGAACATGTCCAGATAGGCGCAAAACTATTTGTCCCTGCAGTGGCTGGTCGGGAGATGTTGGGAGTTCCATACATCAACCGCCCTTAATGCTGCCACAGTGACATGGTTTTCTGTTTAGGGTTTGCTCCCTTACCCTTCGGTTCTGTCAAGAACCTGTGTCACAAGGCAGTGGTTTACAAATCTGCAGGGCAGGGGCATCAAACTCCCTGAGATATTGCAATACCTGCATACAACATGGATAAACACAGCATCATTTAAACAATGGAATGGTGAAATACGTTGGCATCGCGACGGTTCTTCTCTAAGAGAGTGAGCAGTATAGGCTAATAATAAGAACTGACATTCATGTAGGATTCCAATTCCCTTATGTGTTCTATTTTTCCTGTGTTAAGGCAGTGAAACCAACTTTCTGATTTACAATTTGTGTGCAAACAGATGACGTGTGTGACACATGTCTAACACGTTAGCTGCATCTAAATGAGCAGTAAGCTATGTTGTGTATTGTACGGAGGGATATTCGCTCCAAATATAACACACTGTAAAATATTCCCATATTTGGCAAGGGGGGAATGCACATGTTCTATTACTGATCGGTGTACTTGGCCAGGTGCATATATATGCTGTATAAGAATTATATGAATGTAATAACCCGGAATATCCCTCCTCTCCCTCATCGGTCACTCAGCTCCATGGACTGTGGGAGTATCTCATAGTCATCTACTGCTCCAGGCTCCCCACCTCAGCTCAGAGGGGGGTACGACCACCCCTTTACTAATCTCCACTCACTGTACCGCTGTGGTGCCTGAGTGGGATGTAAATACACATAGTGGTGCTGGCAGGTCTGGCCTAGCCCTTCTGCTGGAGTAGGGATCACCACCCTCAAACGGTCAAGGTTGGTGGTGGCCAAGGGGCCATCCAGCTACTGGTGGTGGTGGGCAGACCACTGGTATCCATGGAGACCAGGAATGCTGGATTTCTATTGGTGAAACCAGGAATGCCTAGATTCCTATTGGTGGAAAGAGGTGGTATGATACTCTACCAAGAACCCATGTAAATATATAAGAATAAACCAGAGGGCTGGACTCTCTCTCGTTTACTTTATTCTCTTACTTTCTCTTTGTCTGTATTGTTTTTCTCATAGACTACATACACATCCACAGATGCGAGCATAATACTCTCTACAACACGATGTGTGTCACCACAGTCCAACATGACACACTCCACCATTGCAGCACAAATTAACGATCCAAAGGTCACATGGTAGGACTTTGCTGATTGGGTGGAATAGTGGAACTTCGCTGAATGGTTGGAATAATAGACCTTCTCTAATTATTTGGAATGCTAGAACTTCACTTCCCTGATTTAATATAATCTTAATCAGTTATAATATATGAGGCAAAGGTTGATAAGAGTCGTTGTTTCCCGCCCCAGGATCCGGTGCATCATTCAGCACGTGACAACCTGCTGCTTTGTTGGCCGCTAGAGGACCTGAGATCCCCCTGTGACCTTGACCCTGAGATCCCGCTGTGACCTTGACTCGTCATGACGTATTACATTGCTTGTTTATGTGACATGTTTATATGTCATCTATATATGTGTCCACATGTATCTGAGTTATGAGCCACGTTTTACTACTATACAATCAGATGTATGTTGTACTAACTTACTGCCTATACATTGTATTTACATATGCATCCATATATACCCTTTGTACCAGTGTTATGTCTAGTATTATCCATTACACAACCAACATACTACCAATATGATTCTCAAATCTCTGGCTGGATAAGAGCAAGCCTTTATATTAAACAAAATGCGGTGGCAGCTGGTGTCTCACTGCTGTGTTGGGCTGGCTGATAAAACCCTACACAACACCCACTAGCCCTACTTGCATGCACACACAAGTGCTAACCATACAGCTCAAACTATTTGTTCTAGAATTGTCCACAGGCCTTCATACGGATAAACTACTCCAGTTCCATAACTATAATATTTATATAAAACTCCATGTTATATTTCACATAAAGTATTTATATGAATATCATTACTGAAACTTTGCATTTGGGTGTGTGGGATCGAACCCGTAACCCCCAAGCTTGCACGCTGGACAGTGGGTGTGGCAGTTCCATATGTATCATATGTATATGTATTAACGCAGATGATTTTGAAGGTCTCCCACGTTTTAAATAAAACTGTATTAAGTTATAATATGATACCCTACTCTTCTGTACTGGGGTACTTTTCATTGTTAATGATTAATGTTGGAGATTTGATGGGGCGTCTTCCTGATAACCTACACTGACTGCTTCCCTCATCCCGATCACCCGCACACTGCATCAACGGCCGGGTCGCCCCACTTAATCTCCTTGGAACAGAAGAGGTTAGCAGTTCAGTGATTTAATGATCGAACTTGATCATTTAGAGGAAGTAAAAGTTGTAACAAGGTTTCCGTGGGTGAACCAGTGGAATGATCAATATAAATATTATTTGCCAGTTTAACAATACCACCATGATATGAGGTGCAATACATAAAAATCCTTCTGATTTAGCGTAAATTCAATCCTTAATTACTCTTAAATGAAACACCAAATGTGGCTGATAGTCATTTAATTGGTGCAACATATTTCGATACCAGTCATATACTCAGATGCAATTCAGCTGGTAAATTCATCGAGCTGCCCCCCCACACCCACACCCACCCCTATACATTGAATGTGAGTGGGCATGTGTGTGTGTATATGTGTGTGGGGTACATATCTGAGGGAAGGATGGAGGGTAGATAAAAGATTCACTCGGTATTTGTAGTACACAGGTGAACGACAATGTAGTCTAAATACGGGCGAAAATAGCTTTAGTATGGAACAGGGAGTAGAATGCCTGCCTCCAGTCTCAAATGGATACTTATATCGGCACAGAGTTGGTGAAACGGGAGAGAATGCAAAAAGACAAGATGGTGGCCGTAGAATGCCGTCGATTTCACTTTTAAATCTTATTAAGCTAGATATTATATTATATTTTTCAACTCAAAGGTAGTGGGCTAATAATAAGACATATGTAAAGAAGAAATGTTGCTTCTTACATTGTGAAATTAGGCTCTCATTTCATTGACCCGTATTTTCGACCGTTTTTATATAGGGTTGGAATTCACCCATGTACTGACTACCGGATGAATCCTTTATCTAGATGGAGGGGTGTGTGGTGTATTGTAAAGAAGCTAGAAGCTGTTGTTCGTGCCACTGTGTGTGTGTAAGCAGATGCTTTGGCATCCGATTCAGTGTTGTTTCTACCCTTAGCCTCACCTTTGATGGCAACAATGTTTGATTGTGTGTCTGTGTTTGTTTTGTGCTCCAATCCTATTAATGCTGAGTGCCAGGCTAGGAAGCATTTAAGAGTGATTAAGGATTGATTTGACATTAAAACAGAAGGAATGTATTGCACCTCAGATCATGGTGGTATTGTTAAACTGGCAAATAATATTTATATTGTAAAAGAAAACATTTGCACTTTTATAGTTATCTGATCAGGGAAATTATCTGGTGTTTGTGTTCTAGCAAAGTATCCCTTAATTATGGTAAGTGCTGCCTCGTTACATTGGGTCAGAACGAGTGTGTGTGCTTTGAGTTGTAAGACTGAACCCCTGGTCAGACCTCCCACACCTGAGCACATTCCCTCCCCCCCACCCCCACCGCCACACACACACTCACAACCACTGGGCACAGTGTGTGTGGGGGGAGGGGGGGGTGAACAGAGAGCAGTAATAAGTGTTCTACAGAGCAACCCTAAACTGGGCCATTGCTACCCTCTCCCTCACCCCCTTCCTCTTCCCACCAGCAACCGTAAACTCGGTCACCGCTCCCTCCTCCCTCCTCCCTCCTCCCTTCCCACCAGAAATATGTTTTGGTTGATTGGGAGCGGGCGGGTGGCGGAGGCACTAACCTCAGCCATCCACTCGGACTCTACAATCTCACAACACTCCCCCATACATACTGGATATATGCTTGGAGTTGTCCCATACTGAATTACATCAACGGAACCGATTGAATCAACAGACCCTCATTCCAGGTGTTTCCCCAACTTGGTGACGTTCAAGTGTAGTTAAATAGTGGAATCATTTAATTTCGAAACACTTGTAAGTTGGTAGCTTTAACTGGGGATCGGGTGGACGATTAATTAAGGTGTTTAAACTGTAGGTGGCGTATCGATGCCGGCCCTCTATGAAAGGCATCAACAGAGGCCGGCAGGAAATGCGGGGGGATGAGGGGGTGGGGGTGGGGGTGGGGGTGGGGGGTGGGGGTGGGATGGGCAGAGGGGGATGGGAGGAGGAGGGAGGAGGTTGGGGATGGGGGAGGACCGGAGAGGGGGAGGGTGGGGGAAGGTGGGAGAGGGAAATTGGGTTGGTTGGTTGTTGGAGTTTTATGTCCTGGCAACATCTAAGCTCATATGAGGATGGGTACAGAATTGTGACAGTGCGCACTCATGCCAAGCGCAAGGCTACGAAGTGACAAGTATCAATTTGTAAGTCATTGGGTTGACTCGACCGGGAACCAAACTCGCGACCTTCCTCACGCTAGGCCGGCGCTCACCACACCCGGTGAGAGAGGGGGATGGTGGGGGCATGGGTAGGGGTAGGGGTAATGGAGGGTGTGGGAGGTCGGAGAGAGGGGGGGGGTGGGGATAGTGGATAGAGGAGGGTGGGACGGGGGAGGATCCAGGAGGAGGTTGTGGGAGAGGAGGGCAAGAGAAGGCATTTGGGGGCTGGTGAGGGGAGGAGAGGGAGTGGAGGACGGGATGAGGAGAAGGGGAGACGGTGGGGGTATAGGGAAAGGGGAGTGGGAGAGGGGGGCTGGTACGAGGGGAGGACCTCGGAGGAAACGGGGGAGGGGGGACGGCAGGATGGGGAGGGGGAGTGGGGAGGGGGAGGCGAAGGTGAGGGGGGGGGGGGAGGGAGGTGTGGGAGGGGGGAGGGGAGGGGAGAGGGGTAGACGTAAAGGCTACAGGAACGAAACTGGAGGGGAGGGAGATGTGTGGAGGGAGCGGGCTAGAGGGATGGGAGGGAAGGGGAGAGGGGGGGTAGTGGCAGGTGGGAGCTGGGAGAGGGGGCGAGCTAGAGGTGGGGAGGGGAGATTGGACGGGATGGGCTAGAGGGGAGGGGAAGGAAGGGCAGGGGAGAGGAGGGAAGGGGAAGGGAGGGGAGAGGAGGGAAGGGGAAGGGAGGAGAGGGGAGATAAGGGAAGGGGAAGGGAGGTGAAGGGAGAGGAGGGAAGGGGAAGGGAGGGGAGGGGAGAGGAGGGAAGGGGGAGGGAGGGAAGGGGAGAGGAGGGAGGGGGTTAGGGGGGTGATGAGCGGGCTAATGAGAAGGGGAGGGAAGTCGGTGCCAAATGGCGAATCCCGGATGAAATAAGTCGGACTGATGTTCATTGAGCCCAGATGACGGGCCTGCAGCCAAGTGTTCCGTGTGTCTGTTGTGATGTTCGGCCAGCAGGGGGCGCGGTGGGTTAGGCTGCATCAGAGCCTCACCTTCATCTAGGTTAGACTGGAAGCGCCACCTGAAGACAAGCGGACAACCTGAGAACCCTGCCAGCTTATCGCACATGACGCTCAAGTTAGGTGGGATTATAATAATAGTAATAGTACTATTAGTAAAATAATAGCAATAATAGTCATAGCAATAGTGATATCAATAGCGATATCAATTGTGATAACAATAATGATTACAATTGTGTTAATACTAATAATATTAATATAACGATACTGATACTAAATAAAATAATGATAATGAATAGTGATAATGGTATTGATATTAACACTATTGATGGTGATGATAATAATAATAAGCTAGCATTTGATTGCATGTCGCCAAATATTATGTATCGGGAGACAGCTTTGTGGTGTTCTCTGTGGCGGAGGGGTTAGAGTGTCTGACTTTTTTCTAGGTCGGACTCCTAATCTGAAGGTTGGTGGTTTGATTCCCTGTGCCCTCACCTCTGCCAATTTGGATTTCCACCACTGTGTATAACTTACGGCGTCATCATCAAAGGCCAGTTGCTCTCAGAACATGTCTATGTGGCATGGGAGGTTAAAAATCCCTTGGGTCGGTTAAAGTGTAGGCTTGGGCTTTCTATTGACAAACTGTCTAATGTTGAAAAAAAGTCTATTCAGCCTTATCCATGATAGGCAGTATAAATCTTCAACGAAAAGCCAACAACAACAAACAAAAACCACTTGCTCTGGTTGAGATAAGATACGGTTGGATGCGCCCGTAAAATGTACACATTGGGAAAACAGGCTGGTGGACATTTGGTGATAAGGAGTTATTCACATCTAACCGCAAACATGATACCCACACAGTGCAGATGTTTCTACTTTCTGTTTAGTCCCTCTCAACACGTGTGTTATTCTGTCACATGCCACTGGGCAGTCATGCATGTAATGTGGATGATTCAGAGGAAGCAAGTGTGAACAGGAGATATATAAGTATCTAACAGGGCAGGGACCCCCCACCCAGGTGTTAATTAGATATCAGTAT
Source organism: Branchipolynoe longqiensis (assembly GCA_030323885.1). Classification (NCBI taxonomy): domain Eukaryota; kingdom Metazoa; phylum Annelida; class Polychaeta; order Phyllodocida; family Polynoidae; genus Branchipolynoe; species Branchipolynoe longqiensis. The sequence goes on from CM059195.1 coordinate 91,149,560, forward strand.
CTCACACCCCAGGCACCCCCCCACCCAGGTGTTAGTTAGATATCAGTATCTAACAGGACAGACACCGGCCACCCACTCATGTGTAATTAGATATCAGTATCTCACAGGACAGATACCCGCCACCCACCCAGGTGTTAGCTAGATATCAGTATCTCACAGGACAGATACCCGCCACCCACCCAGGTGTTAGCTAGATATCAGTATCTAACAAGACAGATACCCGCCGCCCACCCAGGTGTTAGCTAGATATCAGTATCTAACAAGACAGACATGCCCCACCCAGGTGTTAGTTAGATATAAGTATCTCACAGGACAGGCACGGCCCACCCAGGTGTTAGTTAGATATCAGTATCTACCAGGACAGGGACCCCCCCCACCCAGGTGTTAGTTATATATCAGTATCTCACACCCCAGGCACCCCCCCACCCAGGTGTTAGTTAGATATCAGTATCTCACAGGACAGATACCCGCCACCCAGGTGTTAGTTAGATATTAGTATCTCACAAGACAGACACGCCCCACCCAGGTGGTAGTTAGATATCAGTATCTCACAGGACAGATACCCGCCACCCACCCAGGTGTTAGCTAGATATCAGTATCTCACAGGACAGATACCCGCCACTCACCCAGGTGTTAGCTAGATATCAGTATCTAACAAGACATACATGCCCCACCCATGTGTTAGTTAGATATAAGTATCTCACAGGACAGGCACGGCCCACCCAGGTGTTAGTTAGATATCCATATCTAACAGGGCAGATACCCACCACCCACCCATGTGTTAGCTCGATATCAGTATCTAACAGGACAGATACCCACCACCCCCCAGGTGTTAGCTAGATATCAGTATCTAACAGGACACACACTCCACACACAGGTGTTAGTTAGATATCAGTATATCACAGGACAGGCATGCCCCACCCAGGTGTTAGTTAGATATAAAGTATCTAACAGGACAGATACCCACCACCCAGCCAGGTGTTAGTTAGATATCGGTATCTCACAGGACAGGCACTCCACACCCAGGTGTTAGTTAGATATCTCACAGGACAGACAACACTCACCCAGATGTGCGTCCGGGGTCTAGAAGTGGCACACCAGTTCCCAGACTGCGGAGTGTGTGTGTTTGAGTGTGTATGAGGGGGGGGGGGGGTCTGCACCCCTGGGCTGGGAAGAGCAAAGAAAGCCCCCCGTCCCGGAAACTCATCCCACAAGTACGGGTGTGGAGCCAATCTTCTTTTTGTTTATAGTAAAATGTAGTTTATTCAGTGAATAATACCTTTTGTTAGCACCCGAGCACTGGTCTTCCGGCCGTTCAGTACAATTTGTTGGTACATAAATGAAACTATCAGTTGCAATAATAACCACATGCAAATCCTTTTCGATAATAGAAGAATAATATAAACAAAATATTAGTTGTAATAGTACTGGCATACAATTCCAGTTCAATAAAAGTAGAATGCATTTGGTGAATATGCATCACATAGATGTACATGATTCCATAATTTTCTTTAAACAATTCCTTCTTCCTTTGTTTTTCTCTCTTCTTTGTTCAAATACATATAACATATCTTCAATGCATATAGATATATATATATATATATATATGTGTGTGTAAGGATAAGCAACAATGGTAGTCTAGCCAATGCGATCATTTATTACATCAACAACTATGATCCACCTTTTATTATATATCTATATAGGCAAATGGCCAGGCAAACAAGAACATTAGAGAAAAAAAAAAGAAAAGATGAGCAGGCACCGATAAGTGGCTACGGTACTGGACGGGCGGGCAGTGACGTCCCAGACCAAGGGCAAGGCGGAAGGGGACCTCGACACCCCCCTGGCGGATTCAACTAGAACTTGCCGATCTTGATGGTGGCACCGACTAGGGCATCTCAACTCCCCTGCCCGAAGCATCCGTAACCTGGCGGATCGCAGATATCTACCCTGCAGCCCATAACAGCTCCCTAACTAATGCACCCTACACCCGGATATAAGTATATACACTGTATATATATATATATAGATATATATATATATATCATCACTCGCTAAGTACTAGAACTGATAAGGTCGATTATACCCGTGTATTAATATACCTACTATATTTATATATATATATATATATATATATGCATGTATATATTATATATATGAAAGCTGCCAAGTCGGAGGCAGCATTTTCAAAGCAGAAATACTTTCTTAGATTTAAATTCATATATCAAACTTAGAACAAACGTATCATTAAGCATGTATTGCTGCATAGCAGGGGGTACAACTCGTTTAATAGAATCTACTGTCCTCATGTTTTTTTTATTTACTAAAGTGTATTTTATTCATCGAATAATATCTCTTGTCAGCACCAGAGCACTCGTCTTCCTGCCGTACAGAACAATTCCTTAATACATAAATAACACAATTGTACTTCTCCTTTCTCCTTGTCATGTGAAAAAAATTACTGATATAAATATCAATTTGTGTGTACATTGATCATGTGGAAATAAATATTTTATTTTATTTTATTTTATAGTAACTGCATGCAAATCATGTTTGATATTAAAAGTATTATACATTTTATAAATGAAGTATCAGCTGTAGTAGTAACTGTACAATTCCGGTCCAATAAAAGTAACATGCATTCAGTGAATATCTATTGCATGGTCTAGAATTGTCTTTAAACAGTTTGTTCCTTCGTTTGCTTTATTGTAAAGAAATATATCAACATATATATATATATATGTTGATGTGCTCGACAGTTTCATGTCAACTATTTCTTAAGTTAGCCATTTAAAGTCAAGGTTATTTCAAATTACATTAAAGTAGATTATGGCCATCAATCTAATATATTTATCTCAGAATAGGAAACTTGACTATATATGGACAAGAATATCAAATTTGGACACATACAGATTAGGTTATTGTTCATATATATGTGATGCATTATAGTCCAAATACATCATCCACAAAATGTAGTGCGACCACACGCGCTGGCCGAATGGGTAGAGTGCGGGCCTCACGTCTAGGAGATCGGGAGTTTGGCTCTAAGTCGAGTCAACCTGATGACTTATAAAACTGATACTTTTCACTTCCTAGCCTGGCGCTCAGCCATATTAGGATAGGGCGAGGACTGGTTAGCTTGGTGTCAGGATAATGTGACTGAATGACATATTGAGTCATGGTGCCAGTGGCCTGATTTCCCAGTGGGACAGCATTATAATGTTGCCATGAGTGTGCACTGTTACAAGTTAATATCGGTCCTGATATGACCTTAGATGTTGCCAGGATGTAAAACTGTATCAAGCAACCAGTAAAATGCAGTAGATTTAGTGAGTAACGGGGAAATCAGGTTTTGACATCTGTGCCTTTGTTCTCTCAATAAGACAGACACCGGTATTGTAATACCTCAGGGAGTTTGACGCCCCTGCCCTGCAGAGTTGTAAACCACTGCTTTGTGGTACAGGTTCCTGACAGAACCGAAGGCTAAGGGAGCAAACCCTAAACAGAAAACCATGTCACTGTGGCAGCATCAAGGGCGGTTGATGTATGGAACTCCCAACATCTCCCGACCAGCCACTGCAGGGACAAATAATTTTGCGCCTGTCTGGACATGTTCTTGCCGGTGTGAGACCTCTATTTGCTCCCCGAGAGAGTGCGGCTGGTAACTTGCAAAAGCCAGCAGCACTTCAACACTTTTGCAGGCAGCTTTCATGAAATGTACAACTGCACAAAGAGCGAAAGTCAGGTAATGAAAGCAGTCTTTGTCGCATCACGATCGACAGCTTGATGATGATGATGATGATGATGAAGACAGACACCCATTCATACATGTATTCGAGATTAAACATGTATAGTGCAACGAACGTATCACATTTTCGAAACCGAAATATATATCTGTAGCTGATTCTACAAATGAAGACCAGACAAGTGTGCACAATAAACCCTCCCTAGCCGACCACCGCCAAATATCAACCACTCTCCTATATCGATCGCTTTATTTGAGTCTCAACAATACAATTTTAACCATATTCTAACTCCCTAAACCGACCACCTCGCTAAATGGACCACTTAAATTCGGTAACAAGGTCGGTCGATTTACTGACCACCGCCACAGATTTACCACTCTCTTATATCGACCGCTTTATTACGGTCCCAGACGATGGCCCATACAATACTATTGTCTCATTATACTGACACTGAGCCAACCAGTCCTTGCCCTATCCTAATAATGCCGAGCGCCAGGCTAGGAAACAACAAGACTAGTATCAATTTTAAAGTCATGGATTTGAATCGACCAGGGTTCGAACCCATGAACATATGGGTTCGGATTCACTGATCTCCAAAAACCTGTTTTAGTGTACTTAAGAATTATATGTTGTTGCAGAAAAGGTAGTCAGTGGTCAGTCAATTTAATAGAACATGCCATAGCCTTATCAGGTACGTACACCAGAATTAAATTTGGCAAGTTTTCACGTCAATTATTTCAAACGTTCTAAGCTTGTAATGAAAGTCATCTCAAGGCAAAGTAAGGTCGATTATAGCAACCAACCTATTACTGCGTTTTAAAATACCAGAAACTCAGACCCATCAGATTGTGCAACTTTTATAGAACTACTTCAAACTACAACTACATTAGTGAGATCTGCCACTGGAGACATTCCTAAGATTTCATCTTGCAGCTCTCCCAGGATGGAGTGAATCGATTTTGCCGGGAATGCTTTAATTGGCCAGCGTCCCCCACTCCACATCCACCCCATCCAACCCCATCCACCCCACCCACCCCATCCACCCCCATCCACCCCCATCCACCCCCATCCACCCCATCCACCCCCACCCACCCACATCCACCCCATCCACCCCCATCCACCCCATCCACCCCACCCACCCCCATCCACTCCCATCACCCCATCCACTCCCCATCCAACCCCACGCACCCCCACCCACCCCCATTTACCCCAACCAACCCCCATCCACCCCATCCACCCCATCCACCCCCTTCCACCCCCATCCACCCCCATCCACCCCCATCCACCCCCATATACCCCTTCCACCCCCATCCACCCCCACCCACCCCCACCCACCCAGTCCACCCCTATCCACCCCATCCACCCCCACCCACCCCCATCTACCCCCATCCACCCCCATCCACCCCCACCCACCCCATCCACCCAGTCCACCCCTATCTACCTCCATCCATCCCATCCATCTGCCCCCATCCACCCCATCCACCCCACCCCCCACCCCCACCACCCACCCCTATCCACCCCATCCATCCTCACCCACCCCATCCACCCCATCCACCCCATCCACCCCATCACCCCATCCCCCCTTCCACCCCCATCCACCCCCATCCACCCCCATCCCCATCCACCCCCATCCACCCCCCCCCAGCCCCCACCCACCCCCACCCACCCAGTCCCCTCCAATCCATCCACCCCCCACCCATCCCTCCACCCCCATCCACCCCCACCCCCCCACCCCACCCCCCACCCCCATCCACCCCATCCACCCCCATCCACCCCATCCACCCCCCACCCATCCACCCATCCACCCCCATCCACCCCCATCCACCATCCACCCCCACCCACCCCCCACCCACCAGTCCACCTCTATCCACCCCCATCCACCCCCACCCACCCCCATCCATCCACCCACATCCACCCCCCACACCCCACCCACCCAGTCCATCCACCTCCCCATCCCCCACCCCATCCACCCCCACCCACCCCAACCACCCAGTCCACCCCATCCACCCCTTCCACACCACCCACCCCCACCCCCACCCCCCCCATCTTCCCCACCCACCCCCATCACCAGCCCAACTCCCATCCACCCCCATCCACCCCATCCACCCCATCCACCCCCATCCACCCCCCATCCACCCCCATCCACCCCCATCTAACCCCATCCACCCCAACCCACCATCCACTCCCATCTACCCCCATCCCCATGCACCCCCATGCACCCCCTTCCACCCCACCCACCCCACCCCCATCCACCCACCACCCCCCATTTCACGATTTACCCCCACCACCCCCATCCACCCATCCACCCCATCCCCCATCCACCCCACCCACCACCCCACCCCACCCCCATCCACCCCATCCACCCAACCACCCCCAGACAATGTCACCACCCCATCCACCCCCATCCACCCCAATCCACCCCCACCCACCCAGTCTACCCCCACCCACCCTACCCACCCCCATCCACCCCATCCACCCCCAACCACCCCCAGACATTGTCAACCACCCCAATTCACCCCATCCACCACCATCCACCCCATCACCCACTCACCCCCAAATCCACCCCCATCACCCATCCAACCCTCGACACTCATTCACCCATCCACCCCCATCCACCCCATCCACCCCCACCCACTCCATCCACTACCACCCACCCCCACCCACCCAATCCATCTCATCTACCCTCATCCACCCTAATCCACCCACATCCACCATAACCACCCCACCCACTCCCCTCCACCTCCATCCACCCTATCAGCCCATGCACCCACACCCACGCAGTCCACCCCCACTCACCCTCATCCACCCCAGTCCACACCCTCACAGACATATCCATCTCCGGTAATCACGGCTGCTCCCTGTACAGCGCCCTATCTCTTCTCACCCTTACCAGAGCCTTCGTCACAGACATTACCAACCATTATGGCATTTGTTGATTTCACATTTTCCCAGTTATTTATACTGGAATGTTTAAAGCTGCATAGTCCGATCAAGTATCAAATTTTCAAAACCAAAGCAATTATCTAGATTTGATTCTACGTATCTAATTTAGATACTGGAGCACTTATTAAACATTTGTTGCCATATGGAATGGAATACGGAGTCAATTTAATTGAACCGGTTACCACAGAAGCCTATGATATTTGAAGTTTAGCTAGCATGTTGGGCACAATTTATTTAGCATTTTTGCACTTCAAATATCTCAAATGTTAGCTATTAAAAAGAAAGTTACTTCAATCTGATGTAAGGTCGAGTATAACGATCAACCTAATATATTTATCTCAGAATATGCTAGAAACTCAAATCCATTGGACTGTGCAACTTTAAATTGAACCCTACTTTACATTGCTGTTCGGGCAAGCTGAGGTAAACGCAATTCCCTGTTGACAGTGTGGCACTTCAGTACGCAATGCCCTGTAGAGTCATAGAGATGTATCCTAATGATCCAATCTTGGATCCTTGTCTACTCTTGAATAGTCAAACCCACTCCGCCGTACCAGTGGGAATGCGATGGCTCGGACGCCGTGGACTAATTGGTAGAACGCAGGCTTCCCATGCGGAAGGTCGGGAGTTTCAAGGATAGGGCAAGGAATGGTTAGCTCAGTATCAGGGTTATGTGACTGAGTGGGATAAAAGGTATCCCAGTTGGGCAACACTATAAAGTCACCATGAGTGTGCAGAGCATCGCCTCACTTTGTCTGACGAGATTTGAGTCTGCTTGTCATGCACTTGACTCACTCACCCAGCATCGCCTCACTTTGCCTGATGAGATCTGCGTCTGCGTCTTGCACACCTCACTCACACAGCGTCGACTCACTTTGCATGACGAGATCTGCATCTGCTTGTCATGCATCTCACTCACACAGCGTCATCTCACTTTGGCTAACGAGATCTGCACCTGCTTGTTGTGCAGTTATGTGTTTGAGTCATCAATCATTCAGCACTCTGACAACAAGTCTGCGTGAGGCGCTGGCACTTTATTGGTCCTTTTGGAAACGTAGCCTTCAAGGTGTATCATGTTCAAAACGTGCTACAACCGGTAGGGGGCGCTGTCATTCACCGCTGAGACTGCTTCCCCCCAAATTCTGCCTGCTCCAACAGTATGTAGGTAGAATCGGAATATTTTACAACGTACACATGAAAATGAGCCGCATAGCAGCCTGGACTCAAATCTGCCTGTTTAGTAATTGGCATAGCCCTTTACCGATGTCCTTAACCGGTTATCATTTTAAATCGGAATTCTTACAGCCTTGGACATATCCTAATGATGATTTGGTGTTCTCTGTGGCAGAGTGGTTTGCGTGTCTGACTTTTGTCTAGGCTGGACTCCTAATCTAAAGTTCAGAGGTTCGATTCCCCATGCCACCACCTCTGCTAATTTGAAGTGGAATTAGTTAAAACGCCTGCTTGCTGCCATCACCATTATTAAACAAATGCAGGTTTCCCTTCAGTCCTTCCTCATCTCCAGTGGGTTGGGTTTCGGAGACGGCATCAGCAAAGGCCAGTTGTTTTCATATCATGTCTATGTTGGGTCGGTAAAAGCGTAGGCTTGGGCTTTCTATCGACAAACTGTCTAATGGTGAAAACAAGTCTATTATAAATCTTCAAGACAAAACAAAAAGAAGATTGAGTGATGATATTTTCATATTAAACTTTTATTTGTTCTTGTTATTGAAGTGGTTATAACTAATATAATGACGGTAAACACTAGAGTATTGGTTTTAGCATTAGAGTGAATCAAACATTAACTCAATGATATGCATTTGAATTGTGCTAGTTCCCATAGTGATGCAAATATTGTAAGGATACTGGTAGTATGAAATCTTACAGCTTTCGACATAACCTGGTGATGTTTGAGTGATGCTATGTTTGAGAGATTTGTATTACACTTTTATTTATTCTTGTTACTGAAGTGGTTATAATATAATGCCTTTAAACAGTACAGTAATTGTTTTACCATTAGAGTGAATACAGCATTGGAATAATAGTTTGCATTTGAATTGTACTAGTTACTGTAGTGATACTAATATGTTAAGGATACTGGTAGTACATAGTGTAATTGTCGTGATATCGTTACTGACAAAGGCACCACGATATATTCCTAGCGTGGGACGTACTCGAGCCCATGTTCCTGCCATCGAGGGCGAGCATGCTAACCATTATATTGTGTAGGCTCCCTCGTGCAAGCACCCTACCCACGTTTTCTTTTGTTTTTTTGTTCAAGTGTTTTTATTCCTCTGAATAAAATGTTGTCAGTGAGAATGCACTGGTCTTCCAACCCTAATGACAATTGCCTCTACACAGTAAACAAATCTACAACAATATAGATAGACAATTACAGGGAAATAAGCAAGGCATTGGTACCTGAATGACAGGTAAATAACATGATAATCGTCTTGCTCCCTGCCTAAGAGGACAATGTGCTCTGCTATCCTAATATCATAATGGATCCATCATGGCTTGTATGTTGTAATAGCATGGTTCTCGCTTTGGATCGAGAAAATAACAATTTCCTTAAAGCTGACTCTCTTCCTTCCAGCTAATATGGCAGTAAGTGGAGAATGTATTCATCCAACATACATCCCCCACATCGTAAAGCTAGTAGTTGCACTCACCCTTTCAAGATGAACAAGACTGTCACGTGAAAAGAACATCAACTTACCTACAAAGAGAGGGAGAGCAAACATGTAGATAAGCATGGTTATTCATCATAATATGTATATATACACATTTAAATATCTTAACTAACAAACTAATGACCACTAACACAACAAGGTGAAGGCAGTCGCGGAAAGTAATAATAGGTAACCAACCAACAAACCAATTGTAGAAATAACAGACTCACACAGGGTAGGGAGATGTGTTGGTTGTGTATTGGAGTTTTACATCCTGGCAACATCTAAGGTCATATCAGGACAGTATAGAGATACAAACAGAGAAAGAATGTATGCAGAAGACAGCTACACAACTGAAAGTAACGCAACAAGGGGAACCACAAGAGTATTACTGTCTAGCAGCGAAAACAAGTCGATAGACTTAACTGGTATGGGAAGCATTAATAAAACATGCCCCAACAAATAATTAATATACAGTAAAACCTCTCTAACCGACCAACTCCACAGATTGACCACTTCCCTATATCGATCATTTTATTTGGGTCCTAGCAATACCATTGTAACCATATTCTAACTCCCTAACCCGACCACCTCCCTATATGGACCACTTAAAGTCGGCTCCGAGGTCGGTCGATTTAGAAAGGTTTGACTGTATAAGCATGCATCAGCGCCTGAAAAAGGGGGTTTACCAAACATTCATTTTCCTTTTAATTTTAACCTTAGTTAACTGAAATAGTAAATAATCACCAGCTCTTTATTTGTATTATTTTGCATTAATTCGATACCAGCCGTTTCCATGGTGATGAATGGGCGGTCCTGGCACCAGCGATAAATCACAGCATTGGCCACTCATGGCTTACACACTCTTATCTGCTAAACGGAGCGCCTCCTCCCAAATGCATTGGATGTAAGTTACACGGATGCTCAAATACATTTGATTAAACTGTGTAGATTTTATGGCGTTGCGTGAACAATTTTACAATGCAAACACCATGCAGGATCGTTCAAGTAATGTAAATAAGACAAGCAATCCCAGCTGTATTGAGGATCAAGTGAAGTGTGGTTGTGTTACTGCTGACTGCTGACTGACTGTGCCTTCGCGCCTGTGGGCACAGATGATCCTATTTATGATAGGATTGTTGGAGATTAAACTGACTCGGTGTTGGTCATGCTACTCCCTCGTTAGCTGTTGTCGCTGTTTCTGCCTGGGGGGCTCCTGCAACACGACATAAGGCCACCTAAGAAAAAGGTTGGTCCTTTTGATCACACAGATCAGGGTCGGGCGGGCAGTTTGTGTTTGATTTATTATTTTGTTTTGGCTATTTAAAAAAAAGATTAGAACATGTTAGACTGGTAAAATGATTATAATGTCAACCATGTAAACATCACAATGTTCTCAGTCAAACAATGAACACTGCATTCTAATTTTGAAATGCATTATCTCATACAGTTCTAGAAGTTTCAATTTTGGAAATCAATTATTTTAATTTGGACTTATGTTTGAGGCCTCCCGACATGTAAAACAACCATTCACTTATGTAATGGCAAGTAAGGCAGAGTCATTTTTAGTAGTTTTTAAAAACATTAGAAAATTGTTTAAATGAGTGGTGGGTGATTTTTCAGGTACGGGCGGGGACGATCAGCAATGTTTGTTATGTTTGGCCTAATTACAGACACTGAGGGCTGGTCTGGCCTTTCGTCTCCGAAACCCAACCCACTGGAGATGACGAAGGACTGAAGGGAAACCTGGCTTATTTTAATAATGGTGACGGCAGCAAGCGTGCGTTTTAACTACTTCCACTTCAAATTAGCTGCAATTTAAATAATTGTTGTGCAATTAATCCGCTGGGCTGCCCTTTCTCCGATTTTAGAACGATAGAATACGCCACGAAATAGAAAGTGTGCAGTGTTACCCCCTTATTGCCCGACATGACAGGGGAGGCCTGAGGAGATTAGCTATGAATTGTAGCTGAGTTCAATTCCCGGTCGAGTCAAACCAATGACTTAGAAAATTCATACTCATCGCTTCATGTCTGGTGTAATAAAACTGGAAGCCCGGCCGTCAGAATCCCAGATATACCGCTTACTTTTCCCAGATGTGTTCTGACAACTGTCTGTCAGTTCACACCTGATGCCCCTCTCCAACAAACTCATTTGTAATATATCTACTGTATCTCTCATAAGGCAGAAAGGGAAGACAAGCCATGCAAGATTGACAGTGAAGAAGTTGTGCTTTATTGGCATCAACTTCTGTTTACTAACTAGGGACCTATCACCCTGACCCATTACCTTCTGCCCATGCAGAGCCTCATTACTCTCTTTAGTATGTATATGAATCAGTGCCTACAGCCCATGGAACCGGAGTCCCATGGTTGTTGCACACAGCTCAGTTTGTATATGAAAGGTGGAGCATCAGACAGAGTGTCTGGGTTCCTGGCCAAGAGCAGAGTGTGTCTCACTCAAGAGTCAGGAGTAGATTGTTCGCTTCAAGAGTTCATCCAAAAGTCTTCCTGCCCAGAGTGTCTGGTGCAGTGTGTATAGGATAAGCAATATCAGAATGAGGCTTGTGTGGTCAGGTGGGGCAAAGAGGTGCAGGTGACTGGGCCTCACACAGCCAACCAACCAGGCACCCTCTACAGCCTGTGGGGGACGCCCCAATATGGGCAGCTGTCACTCAACCCCAGCTGTAGGTGGTGTCCATAATGTATGCAGAATGGCTGGTGTGCTTGCCTATCCGCCCTCTAGTAACAGGTAGTTGCAGACAGTTACAATAAATATATATATTAAACATGTCCTTCTCCTCAATTTGGACCCTTACTTGTGCATAGAGGGAACATTTCACCAAACTTTAACTGTCTCTTATATAGGAATATCTCGTCATAATCTCGGGCACTATGTATTAACATATATTTCATATAGCCTAATATGTCACACAGCGAGTGGGGCAACCATTGCCTTTCAATTACATAACCTTGGTCCCCACTCCGTCGCCCGAGGATAATAATGCTCTCTGCCAATATATAATTCCGAACCAAGTATCCGTATATTTTTACACCAGTGTTTGGCATTATTAAGATAGGGCAAGGACTGATTTGCTCAGTGCTACGATAATGTGACTGAATGGGATATCATGTCATGGTATCGGCAGCCTGGCCTCTCAGTGGGGCAGCACTATAATGTCACCATGAGCATGCAATGTCACAAGGCGGTACCCTTCCTGATATGACATTATATATTAGATCTTGTCAGGACTTAAACCTCCAAGAAAGCAACAAATCAAGAAGAAAGAAAGTATACTAGTCTATGCATGAGTCTCACCACCATAGGAACTACGCTGACCTCTGTCAACCGGGGTCAGCAGGCTGGCCAGAGGCAGTCCCAGAGTGGACTGCCCTGTTCGACTGGCTCGCCCCCCCCCAACACCACCACCACCACCGACGATGATAAGTTGTATGTGGGACGGCTGGTCAGAGGGCGGATCACGTGAGCTGTGGTACCGTGTGCAAGTGGCGAAGGACTAGTAATCATCTGAACCTACCTCACCACTCTACCACCTCACCACCTCACCACCCCACCAACTTTCACCACCTCACCACCTCACCACCTCACTACATCACCACCTCACCACCTCACTACCTCACCACCTCACCACATCACTACCTCACTACATCACCACCCCACCAACATCACCACCTCACCACATCACTACATCACCACCTAACTACATCACCAGCTCACCACCTCACCACCTCACTACATCACCACTCTACCACCTCACCACTTCACTCTCTCATTATCAGGTTGGAGAGCTTACCTCGATCGGGCTATGGTAAATGTGATAACCAAAAATAAAATAAATAAAATATAAATGCAATAATATACAGGGTAAGTTGAATGTTAATGTTGCTGTAACAGCAAGAAATGCCAAATTTTTGGGGATTATGCATCAGATGTATAATTACAGTGTTATTTATGAGCATAGCTTACTGACCTCCTGTGAATAGAAATAAAAAGTGATAACCAACAATAAAATAAATCAAATATAATAATATTTAAGGTAGGTTTTTCTTAATGTTGTACCAGCAAGATAAACCATATTTGTGGTGATTATGCATCAGATGCATAATCACAGTGAATTATTTCTTATGCATATATATATATTGGTATGCAAAAAATATATCTAAATGATGTACAACAGTCCCCACAGGACCTCCCCCAGTGGCAAGTGGAAGTATATGAGTGGGCCACAGACCAGCATATACCCCCATGGTTGACTGGAGGTTCCTCTATTGTTTGGGATTAATGGCTATACCAACACAGTACTGTCATGGGCAGTTCTGTCCTGTAGACATGTGTTGTAACTACTGAATTATTTCCTAATATTCACTGTTAATTTACTCAATCCGGTCCCAACTAAATGTCCTTTGAATATTCAGGAAATTAGATATAATTTGTTCGTTTCTAGTGATGTATTCGAATATGAAAACCTCCTAAAACTCATTGTTCCACAACCATATTTGTGAACCTGCACCATAATCCTATATGAAATTCGACCTTGGAAATTGAACCGGTACTCGAATGAGGTAGTTTAACCACCATAGCCCGAACGAGGTAAGCTCTCCAACCTGATTATAGCACTACCTCATTCCCTTACTACCTCACTACCTACCTGTCTCACTATCTCACTACCTCGCTGTCTCACGTTATCACTATCTCATTGCCTAACTACCTCACTACCTCCCTGTCTCACTATGTCACGACCTCCCTGTCTCACTATATCACTACCTCCCTGTCTCACCATATCACTACATCATTGTCTCACTATCTCACTACCTCCCTATCTCACCATATCACTACCTCATTCCCTGAGGACCTGACTACCTACCTGCCTCATTATATCACGACCTTATTGCCTTATTATCTCACTACCTCCCTGTCTCACTATATCACTACCTCATTGCCTTACTATCTCACTACCTCATTGCCTTACTACATCACTACCTCACTCTCTCACTACCACACTACCTAATACCTTACTACCTCACTACCTCATTGCATTACTATATCACTACCTCCCTGTATCACTATATCACTACATCATTGCCTTACTATCTCACTATCTACCTGTCTCAATATAGCACTACCTCATTGCCTTACTACCTAACTACCTCCCTGTCTCATCATATCACTACCGCATTCCCTGACTATCTCACTACCTCCCTGTCTCACTATCTCACTACCTCATTGCCTTACTACCTCACTACTTCAGTGTTGTACTATCTCAATACCTCATTTTCTTACTATCTCACTACCTCCCTGTGTCACTATACCACTACCTCATTGCCTTACTATCTCACTACCTCATTGCCTTACTACCTCACTTCCTCATTGTCTTACTACCTCACTACCTCCCTGTCTCATTATATCACTACCTCATTGCCTTACTACCTCACTACCTCACTATCTCACTCTCTCATTTCCTCACTAACTGACTACCTTCCTACCTCATTACCTGACTACGTCATTACCTGAGTACCTCACACCTAACTACTTCACAACCTCACTAAATAAAAACTGGTAGTCAGCATCACTGTTCATATCTGGGAAGTACCTATTTCTGTGTTGTGCATGTAGTTCAACTCTCCTTTGACCATAATACCATTAATCTATTAACTTGGGCATCTCGACATCTAAACGCATGTTGATTCCATCTTTAAGTTGCTGCGATAATCCCTGCCGAGATCTGTTTGTGTTGAACAAAACACCACGTCTCGCCATAACCAGCACTGAGCAGCCGTAGTGCAACTCCGCCATAAAACCCAGTGACTGCGGTTTGGTTCAGAGGGCCCCGGCAGGGGGAGGATGTGTGGGGGGGGGGGGGGGGAGTGTGGCAGTCGCTACTAATTGGGAACTGGGGAAAGATGGCTTCGTGTTATTTTAGTTATTGGAACATCTGCTTGTGCTCTGTTTGTCATGCCTAAAAGAACTGTGAGACTAATATCTAAGAGGTCGACAGTCAGCAAACAAGCAACTAAGTGATGGTTCAAGTTGTATAGTCCGATGGTTTTGAATTTCCGTCACTTTTATGAGATAAATATATTATGTTGATCGTTATAATCTACCTTATTTTAGTTTGAAGTAACTTTGACTTTAAATGGTTAACTTTGTGCAAACATGTCAAATTAATTTTGGCAAGCACACCAACATTCTTGACACCATAAGCTTCTGTAGTAAGAGGCTCTATTAAACTGGCTCGGAATTCCATTCTATGTAGTGATAAATGTTTGATAACTGCACCAGTGTCTAAGTTAGATATATAGCATCAACATATTTATATAATTGTTTTGGTTTTGAAAATGCGATGTTTTCATCGAACAATGCAGCTTTAATTATTGGAGATATTCCGGCTACTACACTTCCAGCATTGAACCCAATGTAATGAGTTAATTACCATCAAGTAAGATTATGTTTGAGGATTAATAATAATAAGATATGTATTTCCACATGGTGATTGTACATACAAGCCTATATTTATATCAGCAATCGTTCAGATGAAAAAGGAGAAAGCAGAAGTACAATATTTATGAGGCACTTTCCCCAGTTAAAAATAACACATATATATTACTAATACAATAAAACTAATATATTACAAACAATGAAAGTAACAAGTAATTAAGATGAGTTCAGTATGGACTGCCAATATATATGCTGAAAGGTTGTGTCCTTATAATAAGCTTAAAGTGGTATAATGCTTTTGTTGTGAGTAGCACATGACAACACTTAACGGAGCATCCTCACCACAGCACTCTCTCATTATGGTGGAGTCACCGACTTGGCCTGAGCATACAGCTCAAACAATCTAATCTAACCTAATCTGATACATCCTCAACATATGTAGTGAGACAAGGTACCTCAGCCCGATATAATGTCCTCCTCAATATGAAATAGAGAGTCTTTAACCGGAAAGCAAAACAGCAAAATATATTCTACAGAAAACAACTAAAATCGATGTATTGATTTTTGCGCTGAACCCTTCGTATTGTGTAATAATATAATGCATTCTTGTAAACTGCAAATTAAAACAGTCTGATAACAGTTCACTGCAGACCTCTTCTGGATGTGGGAGGGGGCGGTGTGGATACTGGGAGGAGAAGTGGTGGTGCATGATGGGGGGTGGGGGGTGGAGGCGGGGTGGGGGTGGAGGTGGGGTGGGGGTGGAGGGAGGGGGTGGGGTGGAGGGAGGGGGTGGGGGATGGAGGGGCTGAGCAGCAGTCAGTCGTAAGGAACGACTTAGGGATGAAATGAGCTGGACTGATGCCCCTTATTCACAGCTGAGTGAACAGCAGCCGAGTGCTCACTGAAGTGTGTCTGTGTTATGGTTGTTATTATGGGTGGAAGTATGCAGATAACAATCCAGTAGCTGCAAGATGTGTGGGTTGAAAGAAAGAACAATAATAATTTTTTTTTTGTTGTTGAAGATTTATACTGCCTATCATGGATAAGTCTGAATAGGCTTGTTTTCACCATTAGACAGTTTGTCGATAGAAAGCCCGAGCCTACACCTTTACCGACCCAAGGGTTTTTTAACCTCCCACACCACATAGACACGGTATGAGAGCAACTGGCCTTTGATGTCGCTGTAAGTTATACACAGCGGTGGAAATCCAAATTGGCAGAGATGGGGGCATGTGGAATCGAACCACCGACCTTCAGATTAGGAGTCCGACCTAGAAAAAAGTCAGACACTCTAACCACTCCACCACAGAGAACACCACACATTTACATTTAACAAGATATGTGTGTTGTGCTTGCATAGCAACCAAGTAACTCACAGAATATATTCATGATAATAATATTTTATAATTAATGCATAATATATTAGTTATTTAGTTACTATGTTTTAAAACATATTATTATTAAGTTAATGTGATATTGTAGTAGTATGCACTGATCTTTCAGACAAACAATCGCATACACAGGTAGTTGTAAATAGGGTGATGGCATCAGGGAGTCTAGATAGTCTAATGGTTAGGATGCTAACCCTAGAATAACTAAAAGTGTTGGTTCGAAGCCTGCTCTAAGTGCAATGTTTCCAATTTGTGCAAACCATCTTCTCATGCCACTGGTTCCATGACCAGGATCCAGTACAAGCTAAGCGCTGTATGGTTGATGCACCCACCCTGTCTACGTATATGTAGGTGCATTACCTGTAGGTGGGTAATCATAAGCACTAAAAGACTCTTGGACATAAATCATGTAGAGGATTTACAATTCAGGGGAACGAGTGTAATAGTCTGCAGATACCTCTCAGGCAAGGAGCCACATAGACAGCTAGGAGTGGATAGGGTGATTACATCAAGGAGCCTAGATCGCGTAAGGGTTTAGATGCTAGCCCTAGAATAGCAAGACGTATGTGCTCAAAACCTGCTCCAGGCGCAATGTTGCCCAATTGCACAACCTCCCGTCACATCAATAGGGTTAATAGCAATCCATTATGTTTGTGCTATATTAATACAGTATATAAATATTATTTAATGAAGGGTCTGTAGCTTTCGACCCAAAAGCTACATGCATGAACTACAGTGACTGGTGCTGTACATTATACAGCAGGAGCCACTCCATTAATTCTACAGGATCAGTGCTGTACCTAATACAGCACTGTTCAATCTTAGAGTATTTAGACTGTCAATTCCAATAGTAAGATGGCCGGAAGACCAGTGCTCTGGTGCTGACAAATGTCATATTCAGATGAATAAATATTTTACAAAAAAACAAAAAAACAACTTCTATAGCAGCGAACATTGGGAAGCAGCGGCCTGGGCAATTTAAGTTTGCACTCAGGTGGGCAAACCTGCAGGGAGTCACAGCCGAGCTGGCGTGAGCCCTACTATCACCCTCACTCTCGTCAGAAATTGTTACCATAAAATAAATAGTTGGCTAGATTGTTGGCCAGCCAGAGGTATCAATCTCAACCAACATAAGTGTTACGTTGTCTCTTACGGAGTCTATAATACATATTAAACTTATAATAATGTCATGCACTGTTTACAATAATGTCACAAGAAGTGGCTGTTTTCTTTTTAATAATTACACCACCTAATTCTGATCGTAATACCTAAAGGAGTATACATGGAGTAGTTGCGAATGTGCAGAAATCTACCTCGATCCTCACAACGATTAATCGCACAATTCGGTAGAGGGCCAACTGAAGGTACTGACAACTTGGGCAGTCTCTGGTCCGCCACGTGCCAGGGGTGGCCACATCAGTGTTAACTTGATATAAATTATACATGTAAGGGCGTCAAAGTTCAGCTTTCCAGGGGACCAGCGACTCTAGGGCCAGTTATGATTCGGGACAAAGCGTAACGCACCAGTTGGTAGCAGGAAAATGGAACACCAGAGCCTCCTTTTGGAGTCACTCTCCTTCAGTCCTAGTCCCACCCCACAGTATATTCAGTGTGTGCGCAGTGATGTGTGTGCGCATGCACCGTAGGCGGACACGTGTAAACACGCCCTATATCGACAGAACCGCGCACCAGCGAGCTTCCAATGAGATGAGTGCTGCGGAATGAGGGCCGAGCCTCGTTATTTGTCCCCATGACAGCTGCCGGCTCCCGTCCATGTACAGTCGGGCCGGGCTCTGTACAGGACACATGGTGGCGGTCACTCCCAGTCTGCCGACGGCTCTTCTTCTCCTTCACCAAATGCTTTGTTTAATTCTGTATGACAAGATCATATCTCGGGGGCTGAATCAGTAGAGCGCGAGCCTCGCATGCGGAAGTTTGGGAGTTTGGCTCCCAGTCGATTCAAACCCATGACTTACACAATTGATGTTTGTCACTTCCTAGCCTTGAGCTCAGCATTAATAGGATAGGTTAAGGACTGGATCGCTCAGTGTCAGGATAATGTGAACCAGTGGAATACCAGGTCATGTCACTGGTGGTCTGGTCTCCAGATGGGGCAGCACTATTAACTCACCATGAATGTGCACTGTCACAAGTCGGTACCCATCCTTGTATGACCTTAGATGTTGCCAGGACATAAAATGCACAACCAACCAACAACCCAGCTCAGTCTGATGATGGCGTGTTCACCAAGTGGCTTGTTTGATTCAGCTTGATAAAGATGCTGTCTAAATAGAGCGTATTGTGCAAATACGGCCGATGCAAAACACCGGGCCCTTGTGGCGCACACATTCTGGGGAGCCAACAGCCAGAACCAGCTTCTTCATTGATCAATATTATGTATATATTTAGTATGGTGACTCCGGTAGGTGTGCTAGACACATCGGGGATACAGCAGGTGCTGATGTCAACATTTGCAAAGCTTGGTTTCACATTCGGTCTCCCTTATCCTGATACAGAGTTAGTTACTAGTTGCCATCATATGAATACTGAACATAAGGCTAGGTGTCAATGATATCAATCATTGGTTTGACTCAGTCAGATTTCGAACCCACGACCTCCCTCTGCGCTGTAAGCGCTGTTGCCAATTCGGCCGAAGTTGGATGGTTGTTTGTTTGAGTTTTACATCCTGGCAACATCTAAGGTCATATCAGATCAGGTAGCGATTTGTGGCAGTGCGCACTCATGGTGAGTTTACAGTGCTGCCACACTGGGAGACCAGACCACCAGCACCATAATCTAATATCGCACTCAGTCACATTATCCTGACAAAGAGCCAACCAGTCCTTGCCCTATTCTAATAATGCTGAGCACCAGGATAGGAAGCGACAAGTATCAATGTCAAAGACATTGGTTTGACGCGACCGGGAACTGAACTCCCGACCTTCCGCATATGATGCCCGCACTCTACCGATTATGCCACTGCACCTGGTTAGAAAAGTAGCGTGCTATATTCCCTGGTGTCTAAAACCCACACTTTGCAATAAGTTGTATTAGTGAATATTTCAATATAACATGACCTTATTATAAAAAGGTTCTATCTGACAAAGTGAATGAATTGGTGTTATGGATGTAAAAATGTTCTATATATAAAAGGCTATCATGCAGTTACACAACTGTTTCTCAAATGGTATCTTTAACTGAGATATATTAAAAATAATATTGGTCTATCTGTTTTGCTATCATGCAGTTACACAGTTTCAGTCCTCATTATCTCGAAAGCGCCATTTTGTCAGATAGAACCTTTTTATAGTAAGGTTGCGATTAGCCACAACAAAGGCATAGCTCTATCGATATAAAGAAAGAAAACCTTTCCAGTTTAATAATAACTCCGAAGTGTATAAACCCTGTATCAGACAAAATATGATTTAAATGTCTGCATCTTGATACAATTTACGAAAATTGTCAGATATCACAAGGGTCATTTTGATGTTTACTGAAATAGGGTATTTAGTCAAGTAAAGCTTATTTTATTTAACGATGCCTCTAGAGTACATTGATTTTTATCATCAGCTATTGGACATCAAACATAGTCATTCTGCATATTTCTTTGGAGGAAACCAGCTAGACTACTCTTTCCGATAAGCAGCAAGAGGGCTTTTATATGCACTTTCCCACAGAGAGGACAGCACATACCACAGTCTTTAATGAACCAGTTGTGGATCACTAGTTGGAACGTAAAATAGCAAAATTGCAAATGCGTCTGCTGAGAAGGATCTATAGGAAGACCGACAGCTTCACAGGTGGACAGTCTACTGCCTGAGCTGTGACCTGCTCCACGGTATTTAGTAAATACATTCATATAGTATATATGTGTTGCATAAGAATTATATGAGAATAAATGTGTGGAAGTAGTCAACCTTATTCTAGGACTCCGGACCAAGCCCTGTGGCGCCCCCGCTCGGAACTCTGAGGCTCCCTCCCACATTGACCGCTCAATATATATATATATATATATATATATACTTATAACTGAATGCGTTAAGGCCAAGCGCAGCTGGCATACAGTGCACAGGGCCGCTCACAGGGGGCGCCACCGTGGTCTATGTCATAATAACAGGGTCAGCTAGATAGGATAAGTGCTAACTATTACATAGGGAACTGAAGATCGGTAGTGTCCTTGTTTATATTCCCATAATGGATTATAGAGCACATATATACTTATATATATATATATATACTTATATATATATATATATGTGCTGTAAAAGAATGCTACAAGTATACCAACCCCAAATGTCATACTTGTTCCTCAGCTCCACCCATGAGTAATCGGGTAATGGAGTGTCGGGCTGGTCATCTACTGCTCCAACCTACTCAACCTCAGCTCCGACGGTGGGGCCACACCCCAACACACGCTTCTGCTCAATTACATCATTCACTTACCTCCGATATATATATGTGATATGTAAGTATTATGTGAGTATAAAGGTGTGCAATGTAATTCCATTATTATTTTGGTTATTATGTATACTTATTTCCTACTCTGTGCCTCCTGACCACCAGCATCCGACCGGTGGCGCCACCACCGGCCCTCCTCGTCCCTAACGGACGCGTGTATATGTTCATTCGCACCAAGGAATTTGTCTCTATATTTATTATTTTATTGGTGGCGCAGATATGTTATATACAAATGAGTAACACATATATTTATTCCACCATTGCACATTTCATCCGTCACCTACGTCAGGCTACTACATAAAGCAATATGTGATGTATAAGCATTATACAAGTATAATTATCGGTAAACTGATTACCTTTGAACGGTGCCTCTGCTTGGACCCTTTTCTGGACACTTCACAACTGTTGACACTTAACAACTTAGGCGAATGAACATGCTCTCTGCCTTTGTTTTTTGTAAAGTATTTATTCATCTAAATATTGTATTTGTCAGCGCTGCAGCACTTGTCTTCCAGCCATCTTACCATTGGAATTGACAGTCTATATAATCTAAGCTTGATCAGTGATGTAATAGATACAGCACCAAGCCTGTAGAATTAAGGGAGTGGCTTCTGCTGTATAATTTACAGCACCAGTCACTGTAGTTCATGCACAAATGGGGAGCAGCACCGAGTAGAAAGTGTATACTCAGGGAAACTCAAACAATTGTTGAGGGTTGCATTTTTTCTCTTATAAAACAAGGTAAGTTTATAGTTGACAAAACATTTTGTCTGTCCTATATAAATGTTCAATGTGCTTAAACAGGTTGATAGTTGTGTAGGATGTTTGGTGTGTTGATGGTTTGTTCATGATGGTTAAGGGTGGTGGCAGGGGAGGGGGCCCATTGGGGTGGGTGGGGGGGAACCCACAAGAGAATACGTGAGAATGTGGGGGAGGGGGGGCAGAAGCTCAGGGCTTTGCTAGTAATTACTGCAGTAGTCATTCAAGGGCCTGAATAACCAGGTGTTTCTATGACTCTGGTAGGGAGGTCATTCCACATGACACTTCCTTTGTAGATTGGTACTCCGATATATTTATTTGGGATATTCTACCAGCAGGATTTATTTTGCTATGAAATCCGGAAATTCATCAAATGCACTGACTGCAATGGCCCTACATAAACCTAAATATTAGATAGAGTGAATGCAGCTCCTCTTTACTCACAGTTGACATGTTTGCGGTGCTAAATGCAGTTTTAACAAAGATGGCAGAGGCCCGTTGCCTGACAAATGATGGGGAGACCCGATCGATATAATCAGACAACATTCACTGCCTTCGACTGGGCAGTGGGCACAAGTCAAACCCACTGGTGAGCTTTGATTGGTTGGTTGTTGGAGTTTTACATCTGGCAACATCTAAGGTCATAACGTGATGGGTACCTACTTGTGACAGTGCACACTCATGGTGACTTTATAATGCTGCCCCACTATGAAATCAGGCCACACAGACCATGACCCAATATCCTACTCAGTCACATTATCCTGACACTGAGCTAACCAGCCCTTGTCCTTTGGTATGAATGCCGATTGCCAAGCTAGGAAGCGATAAGTATACATTTTTGTAACTCATTGGTTTGACTCGACCCGGAATCGAAATCCCGATCTCCCGTACGGGAGCCCTGCGCTCTACCGATTCGGCACCGCGCTAGCGGCCGGTGCGTGGACCGTCCTGTGCAGCCAGGGTGGATGGAGCTCTGGGGAGGGCGGGGGGCTACTTCCTCTATCTGGCGTCCATTTTGAATCTGCAGCTGACCTCTTTTGGGAAGCACCCAGATCCATGGTCTCAGGATGACTGGGAAGATCCCCCACCCTGTAATGTATGTTAATCACCCAGCCAGCTGATAAGGTGATCACGTGACCAGTGGCTGAGATAAGGACTCACTAAGTCATAAAGGCAGTTACAGTACACAGCTCGAAGGCTCAACTTGTGTATTAACCACCCTGCCATCTAATTCCTACAGCCAAATAAGGTTAGCAATAATGGGATTTTCTACCAAAACCTCACAGGGAAATAAGCGTAGAAATAATGGGATATTCTACTAAAACCTCACAGCGAAATAAGTATAGAAATAATGGGATATTCTAGTAAAACCCCACAACGAAATAAGGTTAGCAATACTGGGATATTTTAGAAAAACCTCACAGCGAAATAAGTGCAGCAATAATGGGATATTTTACCAAAACCTCACAGAGAAATAAGTATAGAAATAATGGGATATTCTAGTAAAACCCCACAACGAAATAAGGTTAGCAATAATGGGATATTTTAGAAAAACCTGAAAGCGAATAAGTGCAGCAATAATGGGATATTCTACCAAAACCTCAAAGCGAAATAAGCATCAGCAATAATGGGATATTCTACTAAAACCTCACAGTGAAATAAGTGTAGCAATAATGGGATATTCTACCAAAACCTCACAGCGAAATAAGTGTAGCAATAATGGGATATTCTACCAAAACCTCACAGCGAAATAAGTGTAGCAATACTGGGATATTCTACCAAAACCTCACAGCGAAATAAGTGTAGCAATAATGGAATATTGTACCAACACCTCAGAGCGAAATAAGCATAGAATAATGGGATCTTCTACCAAAACCTCACATCGAAATAAGCGTAGCAAGAATGGGATATTTTACCAAAACCTCACAGCGAAATAAGGGACAACAGACGGACAAGGCATGTGCAGATTGATTGCATCAGGGAGCCTAGCTGACCTAATTGTTAGGCCGGCCGCGCAAGAGGGGCAAGAACATGGGTTTGAGTCTTGCTAGAAAGCAGATGTTGCCTTTGCTTGCAGCACCCTTCGATCACAATGATATTGGTCCTCTCACTGAATGATGAGGCGGCAGTGGGACGTGAAGATCCGGTAGAGTTGAGCTGTGAGGCTAGGATCAGGATCAGGACAGACACAGCGTGCTAGTGTCAACCGTAGATGGTCACTGCCAAAGAAGGGCTGTCACCAGTGCTAAGAGTAACAGACACACTTGTAGAGCAATAGCTTAAACATTGAACACTTGAAGAGTTCAGGTGCAAAACCCAATAAGCGCCAATCTAATAATTGTGATAAACATTGGAATCAACCCTTCAGGAAGGTATTTTCTTTAGATTGCTACTTTTGTGTTCATTGCTCCATGATCGTGTCATCATTAACAAAATGGAATTCGTGAGAATAACAATTATTTTCAGATGAATTCTTTCATTTCAACTGGATATTTGGATCTGGGGTTATGAAGATTTTCGCCTATATTCTGCCTAATCCCCACCTAGAAATGCGATTGGCATTGTCAGGATACGGTAAGGACTGGTTGATTCAGTGGCAAGATAATGTGACTGAATGGGATATCGGATCATGGTGTTGGTGCAATGGTCTTGCAGTGGGACAGCACTATAAAGTCGCGATGAGTCTGCACTGTCACAAGGAACAAGTATGGAACCCTTATTCAATAAGTTGGTTCTGCTACACCCTGGCTAGAACTAACATCCCCCATCCAGTCGCCTTCCTGCTTCTACCCAAGTCACTGTCAACTGCTACCGCCATTGGATTGATGTCCCCAACCTCCGGGTCTGGCCCTGCAGCAGTAAGACCTTCAATGTGGCCCACATACTCGCCTCATGTGGCACCGTTGACAGATCTGCCATCAGTGACTTCATGGAGGACTCTGACCGTCAACTTCACTTCTTCTTCTGGCCTTGTATGGACTTCCTGTGCATACCGGTGAATCTGGAGGGACTGAAATTTGGATCCTGGTCAAGTCAAAACAATGACTTATAAAATAGGTACCTGTTGCTGATTGGCGCTGGATGTTATGAGGTTAGGACAGGGACTGGGCGCACAGTGTCAGGATAATGTTACTGTGTGGGACATCAGGTCATAGTGCAGGCGGTCTGATTTCCCAGTGGGGCATGACTATAAAGGTGCCATGAGTGCATGCTGTCACAAGTCGGTGCACGTCCTGGTGTGGCCTAGGGTCTTACTGGGGCGTAAAACCTCACCAACCACCCAGCCTCCCCCAGGCCTTTCACAGGCTGGGCTCTTAGGCTGCCGTTTTCCTTCCTCCCCCCCACCCCCCAATTTGGCTGACCACTACCCATCGGAAACCAGATCCCGACCACATGGGACCGCTTTCAGCGGTGGCCATACAGTGCTGTAGATTTGCAGCCTTCTGCGCGCAAATCTGACTGAGAACTCCTCAAAAACAAAAACAAGTCAGTAACTGTCCTGATATAACCTTAGATGTTTCGAGGAAGGAAAGCTCCAACAACCAACAAAACAAGCACCCTGGTAGAGCGCGGTGTGCCCAGTGTCAGACAGGCCGGCGGGCCCTGCCCTGACGTCAGTCATGTGACATGAAATTTGAACCGGATGCAGTTGGGCGACCCGAGCCCTGGTGGTCACCGCAGTAACTAAGTAAATACAGTTCTGTGTGGGCCTCTGGGCTAAGTCACACCATCTAGAGTCCAATACAGGACACATTGCACCCCCCCTCGGACAGCCCCCGCCCTCCACGCGCGCCCCTCTAGGCGTCTGTCCCTGCGCATGCGTGTGAGGCGCGTTTCTCCGACAGTGAGCCCCCAGTGCCTGCCGCGAGTGGATGACGTAAGTACCGTGAGATCTCGGGGGTTTCCCTAATCCGGGCGGCGCATAGCATTCTGGGTCCCCCGGGTGCAGAACGCTAAACCACAAACCCTGCCCTGCTAGTAGCGGTTGTTTCTTGTTTGTTTGTTATTGTTTTACCTCCTAGCAACATCTACGGTCATGGTAGTGAGCTGAGGCCCTGCAGGTCTATGTTGTGGTATTGAATCGGTTGAACGCCATCAAAGAATTATATTAAAATATAAGATTGTGACCTGAAGGTAAGTATTATTGTCACTAATTCAATTTTGCTAGTGTTGAAATGTTTACGGAACAATCATCAATCACTGATGCGCGAGAAGGAAGAACAGAGGCGGAGGTGGGAAAACTGAGGCGTTTATTGTGACGCCTCGGGCAACATACAGAGAAACAGTGAACAACAATAAATGACAAAGTAAGGTACAAACAGGGTAACTGAGGAGGTAAACAGGCTGAGGAGGCACATAGCAATACAGGGGGCTCATGAGGAGCAGGGGGCTCGCGAGGAGCAAAGAGTCAGGGGCTCATGAGGAGCAGAGGATAAATAGTGAGGGGCTCATAAGGAGCAGTGTCAGAGTTGGTAGAGGGGGGGCCGAGGAGCCCTCCGCCGCAGAGGGGGGAGGGTAGAGGAGGGAGAGTTGGGTGGGTGGGTGGAGAAGAAAAGGGCAGAGAGCTGGAAGGCGGCTGGAGGCTGAGTGCCTGAGGGAGGCCGGCGGGCGGCCTTATAAGGGGGGAAGTGAGCAGAGGCAGGAGGGGGTGAGTCGCTCAGGGCCGGGGGGAGGTGAGCAGTGGCGGGGGTGAGTCGCTCAGGGGCGGGGGGAGGTGAGCAGTGGCAGGGGGGGGGTGAGTCGCTCAGGGCCGGGTGAGTCGCTCTCCCTCCCCTCGCATCAAACGAAATGCTTCGCATTACGACCGATGCGCGAGAAGGAAGAACAGAGGCGGAGGTGGGAAAACTGAGGCGTTTATTGTGACGCCTCGGGCAACATACAGAGAAACAGTGAGAATAACAATAAATGACAAAGTAAGGTACAAACAGGGTAACTGAGGAGGTAAACAGGCTGAGGAGGCACATAGCAATACAGGGGGCTCATGAGGAGCAGGGGGCTCGCGAGGAGCAAAGAGTCAGGGGCTCATGAGGAGCAGAGGATAAATAGTGAGGGGCTCATAAGGAGCAGTGTCAGAGTTGGTAGAGGGGGGGCCGAGGAGCCCTCCGCCAAAGAGTAAGGAGAGGGCTCGAGGCACGCCCGAGGCGGGGGCGTGGGGCGCCCGAGGCGGGGCCCGGAGAGGTGTGAGGTGCGGGTTCCCTGTGTGGGCGGGAGTGTCCGGGGCCTACGTCGACAAGGGGCGGGCGGCCAAAAATAGAGGAGGCCCGCTCCTTGGGGGGATCCGGTGAGGAGGTCCGGCGAGGCTGTGACTGGGCGGCGCTGCGATCGGTGTTCGCTGGGAGGTTGTCGGTGGACGGCAAGGTCGGCGGCGGTGTTGTCTGGCAGAGGGTTCCTCGTGAGGCGAGGCTGGGCTGGGCTGTGGTCTGAGGTGTGAGGTCCGAGGTGGTGGTCCCCGGCTGTGACTGGGCGGCGCTGCGATCGGTGTTCGCTGGGAGGTTGTCGGTGGACGGCATGGTCGGCGGCGGTGTTGTCTGGCAGAGGGTTCCTCGTGAGGCGAGGCTGGGCTGGGCTGTGGCCTGAGGTGTGAGGTCCGAGGTGGTGGTCCCCGGCTGTGACTGGGCGGCGCTGCGATCGGTGTTCGCTGGGAGGTTGTCGGTGGACGGCATGGTCGGCGGCGGTGTTGTCTGGCAGAGGGTTCCTCGTGAGGCGAGGCTGGGCTGGGCTGTGGTCTGAGGTGTGAGGTCCGAGGTGGTGGTCCCCGGCTGTGACTGGGCGGCGCTGCGATCGGTGGTCGCTGGGAGGTTGTCGGTGGACGTCATGGTCGGCGGCGGTGTTGTCTGGCAGAGGGTTCCTCGTGAGGCGAGGCTGGGCTGAGCTGTGGTCTGAGGTGTGAGGTCCGAGGTGATGACCCCGGCTGTGACTGGGCGGCGCTGCGATCGGTGGTCTCTGGGAGGTTGTCGGTGGAGGTCGCGGGGCTGTCGGCAGTGGTGAAGGTGAGGCGGGGGGAGGCCGGCGGATCAAAAATCCGCCGAGGCGGCCGGGGTCTGTGCTCCCCGGGGCGGTGCCTGGGCGGCCCGGGAGCCCTTCCGTCCACGTCCTTTCCCTTGAGGCATGTTGAAGCTGAGGCGTAGCAGCGATCCGAGGTGGAAAAAGAGGAGAGCTGGGGGGGAGACCGAGACGGAGGCCGGTGACTCGTCCCTCCCGGGGGACGGAGAGGGCCCCGGGGTGCGGGGGGCGGCCCGGGAGCCCTTCCGTCCACGTCCATTTCCTTTAGGCATAGCTGAAGCTGGAGCTGGGGTGAGTCAGCGATCCGAGGTGTAGAGCCAAAGCAGGAAAACTGGAGAGAGGCAGAAGAAAAGGCAGAAGAAAAGGGCAGAGAGCTGGAAGGCGGCTGGAGGCTGAGTGCCTGAGGGAGGCCGGCGGGCGGCCTTATAAGGGGGGAAGTGAGCAGAGGCAGGAGGGGGTGAGTCGCTCAGGGCCGGGGGGAGGTGAGCAGTGGCGGGGGTGAGTCGCTCAGGGGCGGGGGGAGGTGAGCAGTGGCAGGAGGGGGGGGTGAGTCGCTCAGGGCCGGGTGAGTCGCTCTCCCTCCCCTCGCATCAAACGAAATGCTTTGCATTACGACCAATTCCGTCTTCTAGTCGAGGGTTGGATGCAATGGTTCTCCACTTGTCCCGATGGTGTGCTGTTCTGATAGACGGTGAATAATTCAAGCCTGTCCTTTGTTCTCCACTCATGCCTGGATGTCCTTTATGCATATATTACACTACTCACATAACTCATTAATAACTCGAAAAGTTCAAATTAAAAGATATTTTGGGTTTGTAGAGATTTTTTCTGGGACCTTATCCCCCCTTCCTTGTGATTCTGCGCAAACCGCGCTATATGCTACCTACCTATATGTCCCTTAAAATAGATCTATTATAAATTACCTCTGCGTGTTAAATCATTTCTCACGAGAGAACTCATCCCCACCTCTAGATTATATGAACTATATTGTCGCTAGTACCCTGAGGGCGGTACCTTGAGTCAAGGGGGATGAGGTAGTGAAGGCACTACTCCTGCATACTGGTATGATTTTGACTATTTATTCTCTCCTAACTTTTAATCATGGCCACGTAGCATGGAGAGCAGCTCTAGCTGCTGTCCGAGAGTCTGGTAGGTGAAGGAGACAATCTGCTAACACTTTTGTTTAGCTTTTGTTTAGCGATCAGTCTCAAACTGTGTTGTGCTTTTATGGATTATATATATATATATATATATATGTATATCAGTGTGCAGCTAAGGTACTCAGGCTACACTTGGGGGAGCTGCCTGTGTCTGTCCCCGCTTGCCCATGTCTTGTGCAGACCGCAGCAGTCACCAGTCGCCCTTCTTTCTATGATCATTAACGCGCCTGTTGGAAGTTGATTACATTATCACCACATGGCTTCCTCAGGGGCCGGGTGGTCGCAGTGGTCCTGGTGGTCTGCGAAATACATGGCTGAGTCAGGGGAGCACTTTGCCCTCATCTCATCTCACCCCATGGTTCAGGAAAGCAGGCCTGGGAGGAAATAATTACTTCCGGGTCTTGTTGTTGACAAGTAGGAGGGTTCGAATAGAAGATCTCAGAGGCAAATCCCCGTAAGCGCCAATCCAAAAATGTAACTTAAATAAAATATTTTTACCTGAAAATAATTTTAATTCTCACTAATTCCACTTTTCCTATGATGACATGTTTATGGAGAAATGAACACAAAAGTAGGAATATAAAAAAAAATTAATGTTTTGAAGGTTGGCTTCCAATGTTTATCTACATTGTTTTGGCTTGGCGCCTGAATTCTTCAATTTGTATTCTTCATTCCAATATTCCTTGCCTTAGCCTAGTGTAAAATATTCTGATAGTGATGCATTGGTGGGGGAATGCAAATGGTCTATTTGTGAAACAGGTATATAGGGCCAGGTACATAGATGTGTTTATGTAGTTGCTGGTGGTACTTGATTGACTGATAAATAGACATTGTGGTGCTAGTAGGATTGTGTGACAGGGGCACTCAAAGCCAGACACAATACCCCCTCCCCCCTCTGCTAGTCATGGATCACCACACACTCAGCTCAGGGCAGGTGGTGGCCAAGGGAGCCACACCATGTGGTGGTGGTGGGCAGATCACTGTAACCATGGGGACTGGAAATGCTTGATTCTCATTGGTAGAGCTGGAGATGCTTGATTCTCATTGGGAGAATGTGGTCAGGTGATATACCATACTGGATCCACGTACCATATAAATAATAAACGCGAGGGCTTGGCTCTCTCTCTTCTTTCACTCTTTATACTCTTCCTTTCTCTTTTTGCCTGTATTGATTTCCTTATAGCCAGCCTATGCAACTACAGATTCCAGCCGTGGACTTCAGGTAGCGACCTGTATTAATTTGTGTAATTGGTTTGAGTCGACCAGATTTTATATCCATGAGAAGCTGCAGGAAGTGGGTGCTAAACTGACAAAGAAGCAATAGCGCAGGGAAGTGAGTTTTAGTTCTGAGCAGTGTAGTAGTATGTACTGACCTAGCAGGCAAGGAGCCAGGGGAGGGCGAGGCGGGGAGGGCGAGGGGAGAAGGGCGGGGCGGAGAGGGCGGGACGGGGAGGGCAGTGTTCATTTGTTAGCCATGCTCTGCCTCCAGGGTTCACCTGGATTCATCCCAATCATCCTGGCTACACTGCACCTGGTCCTGTAATAAGGCTAGACCCCCATGCCCCCCCCCCCATCATACCTCCTCACCAGCATGGCTCGTCGACTCAGTCCATCCTCATGCACACAGCCTAGGCATAGCTAGGTTGATCATATCAGGGAGCCTAGGTAGTGTAAGGGCTAGCACACTAGCCCCGGAATGGTAAGAAGTGTGGATTCGAATCCTGCACAAGGTGTAACATTTCCCATATTCATCCCCAATGACAATACCAAAGACTAGTATCGGCGGACGTGTACACAAGTCGTGAAGGCACGGGGTGCTGTGGGTGGAAAACATGCATCTGTTCGCTACCTAGCCACAGCCTGAGGGTAGGTCGCCACGTGGCAACAGTGGTGCACGAGGTGTGAAAGGCCGTCGACCAATCAGGCAGAGGAAGAGTGTAACGACGGCTGCGGGTCGGAACGGGGCGGCCATGGAGGCTCTTGTCATTACCAATCAAATCAACCACAATTGATGAATTGTGAACCATTTTTTCATCCTGTTTGTGTTTTTCTAACATGTTCTCATATGCCGTAATCATCTTGTCACTGAATGAAACTATTTCTTAGATAAGAATATCTCACCGGGATGTCAGTAGAAACATTCTAGTTATTTATTGCTTTGAACAACAGTTATAACGATTATTTATTCGGTTCAGATGGATTGGGTTGATGACGGTTTTACAAAGTCCTATTTATGTAGCGTATTTCATGTTGTGCATATTGTGGTGTTCTCTGCGGTGGAGTGGTTAGAGTGTCTGGCTTTTTTCTAGGTCGGAATCCTAATCTGAAGGTAGGTGGTTCGATTCTCTGTGCCCCCACCTCTGCCAATTTGGAGTTCCACTGCTCTGTATAACTTACAGCAACATCAAAGGCCAGTTGCTCTCATACCATGTCTATGTGGTCTGGGAGGTGAAAAATGCCTTGGGTCGGTAAAAGTGTAGGCTCGGGCTTTCTATCGACCAGCAGTGGAATGAGGAAGACCAGTCGTCTATGGCTGAAATTGTCCCTGCTTAAACAACTAATGGACCAAAAAAAACTTTAAAAAACTCGGCTCGGGTTTTCTATCAACAAACTGTCTAATGGTGAAAACAAGTCTATTCTGACTTATCCATAACAGGCCGTATAAATCTTCAAGAAAAAAAAAAGAAAAATAAAATGTGGAGTTTCTTGTCCGTGTACGCTAGTTTGAGCGGCATGGATAGCTGACATTTGCACTAAGGCTTGAGATTGGAGCATGATGTTATTTAGGGGCTGACCACCCCGCAACCCTCCGCTGGCGTTACATATTCGCTTGCCTCGGTGTGTGAGTTGACCCCTAGAAATGATGCATGATGGGGATGGTACTGACTGAAATGAGGCAGAGCAGGCAATTGTGTTGGAACAATGACATGGCATAGTAACAGAGAGTTTAAGATATGATACCATGATGCAGTGTGCTTGGATGGCAATTTATATTGATTGATATTAGCTTTAACCCGTGATTTGCATGGTATGCAGGTATTGCAATACCTCAGGGAGTTTGACGCCCCTGTTCTGCAGAGTTGTAAACTACTGCCTTGTGGTACAGGTTCTTGACAGAACCGAAGGCTAAGGGAGCAAACCCTGAACAGAAAACCATGTCACTGTGGCAGCATCAAGAGAGGTTGATGTATGGAACTCCCAACATCTCCCGACCAGCCACTGCAGGGACAAATAGTGTTGCGCCTGTCTGGACATGTTATTGCCAGTGTGAAACCTCTATTTGCTCCCTGAGAGAGTGATGCTGGTTACTTGCAAAATCCAGCAGCACTTCAGCACTTTTGCAGGCAGCTTTCATGAAATGTTATCACTCTCACAGCAGAGAGCTAAATGGAGAGCGGCAGTCAAGTAATGAAAGCAGTCTTTGTTGCATTGCGACCGACAGCATGATGATGATGATGCACGGTTAATATGAAATGTGTTTGGTAGGCACACACAAAACATGCTATTAACAACAGATACATGGCTAAGCATCAGTGGAGTACAATGATGCATGTTGGCAGTGCTGATTATCAGAGGAGTAATGATCAGAACGACCCTAAAACTTAACCACCGTTTGGTATTATATATAGATTACGATTTATCGATAGGTTGTGTTTTAACTTCTTTTCTAGGATAGGACAAGGACAGGCCGGGTTTGTGTCAGGATAATGAGACGGAGTGGGATATTGGGTCGTAGTTCTGGTGGCCCGGTCCCCATTGGGGCAGAATAAAGTTGCTCGCCATCAGTGTGCCCTGTCATAAGTAGGTACCTCCCTGATATGATCTTAGGTGGGTGCTAGGATATCAGAACCCAACAACCAAAAGTGGCCGCCAAATAGTGGTCCGTTACACACTCCTTAGGGGTAAGGCTAATCACAAACTACTCCAGCCTATCAGGAAACTACTCCAGGCTGTCAGGAAACTACTCCAGGGTGGCACGTAGGTGGGGGTGGCAGGCGGGTGGGGGTGGCAGGCGGGTGGGGGTGGCAGTGGGTGTGGGTGGCAGAAGTGTAGGCATGGCTGGATGGTAGGGGTGGCAGAATGGTGGGGGTGGCTGGAGGGTAGGGGTGGCAAAAGGGTGGGGTGGCAGGTGGGGGAGGGTGGCAAACAACTCCAAGGTGTCAGGAAATATCGGGAACAACTCAAACCAAGATGGTGGCAACCAGTCAAAGCTTTAGTAAACATACTGAGGACAAAGTCTCAGTGAATGTTGGCCAGGAAACCGTAACGCTGTCTATGTGTTAGTAACTTTCCCTAATAAGGCAGACAACATTTAGCCCGGGGAGGCAGGCCGAACGGGGCGTGGTGCGGAGGGCAGGCGGGGAGGGCGGGATGGGGAGGGCGGGGCGAGAAGGGAGCGTTCATTTCTTAGCCACGCTCTGCATCCAGGGTTCACCCAGATTCATCCCGATCATCCTGGCTACACTGCACCTTGTCCTATAATAAGGCTAGACCCACACGCCCCTGCTCGCCCCCCCCCACCCCCTTAACCTCCCCCCAGCAGGGCTGGCCAGCTCAGTCCATCCTCACGCACACAGCCCAGGCTGAACCCGACACCCAGCTACACGCTGGCCTTTTGTTTTGGTGCGCTGAGTGATTCCTGCTGAAACACTGGCATTCCTTCAGGCATTGGCGGAACAGTGTTGGGAATTATTGTATTTGAATAGGGTGTGGGGTCTGTATGCACACAGTGTATATCTGATTCTATGGGGGGGGGACCACTGAACCCCCCCCCGCAGTTCCTGCTTTATTTCCCAGAATGGTGCCCCATCAGGCGCCTGTGAATCCGCTGTGTCACGATGACAGTTGACTCTGCCAGCCGTCAACGTAGCCATGGCAACGGACTGTCATTGCTGGAACGACTAACAAACAGTGCATGAATAATGAATCCATGCAGTAGAAGAGTCAAGGCTTCGTGAATCCAAACCTACAATTACGGGTGCATTCCGCAGAGGGTTCACAGATGCACTGACAACTACTGAACATTATCCTCACATACTAACCTTCAAACCATGTACATATTGCACACAGGTATTAGAAGAATAACCAACATTCAAATGAAATCGAACTTCTATACAACCAGAGCACATGGTTGAACCATAAACGTATAGTAATGTACACTGTGCAGTAAATATGCCCTGCTGCAAAACTTTGGTGCAGGAGTCTCCTTCCTACATGTTAATCGAGTGCCTATGCTGTACACTATACATCATCGACCGTTCCCCACTAGTATTGTTCAGAGTGGAGTGTGCTGCACACAATACAGCACAATCCACTCCCACATCGCCATGTATGAATCCAAATTTGATCGTCTCAACGGCTGGAAGACAAGTGCTTTGGCGCTGACAAAATATGTGTTCAGATGAATACAATCTTTACACGCACAAACAAGAGGAAGATTCAAACAGGTATCGGTGGGTGGCCACCTTTGTATTGGGCAGTCCGGGTTGGTGATTCACACATAGCAAGGTAAATATAAGGATGTTTGTGTTCAGAGGATTATCCACAGAACGAACCCCTTCCATATATGAAATTCCGTCCTCCCATATGAAATCCTACTATGAAATCCTATGTTTGCGGGCCCCCGCATTAATGTGGGGTTTAGAAAGCTATTGAAATGGTCGATCCAGCTAGGTGGCACACAGAGTTATGACTCTGTTCACAGTTGGTACTCATGCCATTGGCTGTACTGCCCCGATATCCTATTTAGGGTGTACGGTTCATAACTCCCCTTATCCCATAGTAGACACCACACAGGACACAACACGCAATCCGAGTTCAGCACCAGCCAGCAGAAGAATAGATAAGATTAGATACTGAATGCTTAGTTTTATTCAGTTATATATGTTTTTAGATACATACAAGTGTGTATAACACCGGTCGCCTTATTGGCTATTACACTCATGCACACCAGTCATTCCTAGCCCGCATGATTTCTCCCTAACATAGCTCCCCATTGGCTGCTTTCATGACCACCTCCCTCACACCCAGACTTGGCCACTACCCAGCTATTACCACATAGCATGCGGTGACCGTGTGGCTGGCCGAGATAAGGGGGAGGGATCCTGATTAAAGGAGTACTTCTTCCCTCCCCCGGTGCAAGCATTATAAAGGGAGTACTGTTTCCCATTCAGCCATATCGATACCCACTACATACTTAATCGGAGAATTTTACACATAGACAAATATATCGAGGAGGCCAACGAGATAAGCAGAGCTCCGGGCAGGTTAGGATAGGAGTGCAGCCCACTGCAGTAAACATGAAACTGAATGGTGTATATGCAGGGTAACTGTACTGCTGGCCTCCTGCCACACTTCCACCTCCCAACACTGCTGCTCCGATTGTTCTTAGGGTGGAGCAAGAGTGGCCTGCTTCAGGCACACAGGTGGTTGGTTAGGGAGCTGGGTTTCGGTTGCTATGGTTACTATTTTATTATGAGGGTGTAGGGATGGAAATCATCACTTTGATCCTGAGTGTTAGAGGGTTGGAAGGAGCTGGGTACACACTGACAATAAAGTGTGTGTTATCTAATTTAAATATATGCTAGGATAACTTCGTTGAAATGTCACCAGGGGCACACTTAGGCCAAATAAAAAAGAAATTGGTGATCGTCCTCGGCCGTGCCTTAAAAATCACCCGCACCTGATTTTTCTATTTAAATTGTATTGTTACTAACTGTTTAAAATGCATCGGGCTCACAGCACTTCAACTTTCCTAAGCACACAATCTGTGTAACATTGTTATGTATTACGTCTAGCTCATATCCAGAATAAAAACTAAAATGACCATAAAAACTGCCCGCCCCACCCTGATTTGTGTGATCAAAAGCACGATCACCAACTTTTCAATGTGTACTCAGAAACCAGCGGACCGCTCCTAGAAGAGGTCACTTAGACAAGCTCTTCAATTTGTACTTGGGAACCAGCGGACCCCCCCTAGAAGAGGTCACTTAGACAAGCTCTTCAATTTGTACTCAGAAACCAGCGGAGCACCCTTAGAAGAGGTCACTTAGACAGTCTCTTCAATTTGTACTCAGAAACCAGCGGACCCCCCCTAGAAGAGGTCACTTAGACAAGCTCTTCAATTTCTACTTGGGAACCAGCAGACCGCCCCTAGAAGAGGTCACTTAGACAGTCTCTTCAATTTGTACTCCGGAACCAGCGGGCCGGCCCTAGAAGAGGTCACTTAGACAGTCTCTTCAATTTGTACTCAGGAACCAGCGGGCCGACCTTAAAACAGTTCACTTAGACAGTCTCTTCAATTGTTGCTCAGTAACCAGCGGACCACCCCTAGAAGAGGTCACGTAGACAGTCTCTTAAACGTGTACTCGGGAACCAGCGGACCACCCTAGAAGAGGTCACTTAGACAGTCTCTTTAATTTGGACTCAGGAACCGGCGGGCCGACCTTAGAAGAGGTCACTTAGACAATCTCTTCAATTTGCACTCAGGAACCAGCCACCAGCCCACCCCTAGAAGAGGTCACTTAGACAGTCTCTTCAATTTGTACTCAGGAACCAGCGGGCCGCCCCTAGAAGAGGTCCATTAGACAGTGTCTGGCAGCTGAGTGGTTTCATGGTGCACGCACTTGTAGTGCAACCAGATATGCCTGAACGCTGCACCACTCCCTAACCACAGTCCCTGTGTCACGTCAGGGGAGGGGACGCACAACGGATTGATCGTCTATTTATAGAGGACCACCGTTCCGCCCCTCCCGGTCGAGCAACCAACCCTCATTACGAGCTCGGGGTATTTAAGAGCATCCGATACATGCCTCGGGGTGAGTATATATGATGAAACTCCTGACTTTGTTGGTGAACAATCGCCAATACATATACTCCGGTGTTTGTGTCTTTCATTTAGTTGCGAGGTTTGAGTAGGGAGAACCCACCTCAACACGCACTTCTCCCACTCCTTCTCCGCATTTAGCACACCTGACATTGTCTGCTCATAGTGGCCACGCCCTTTTCTAAGAGTGTACTACAGGTAAATATTGGTACTGCAGCGCCAGATTGGGTTGTCTCTGTCCTTGGCTGATTAGGAATGACATTAGGTTATCTGTGTATGACCATATCTTCGTGCCTAGCACCTCCTATTATATACTTCTGTAGCAGGTCCCCTTATCTGTTTATATGCACTGCATTATCCTAATTGATTGTGCAGTACATGCCCTAGTATGCCTATCTAGTACATGCCTGTATCTGATTATATAGCACATGGCTTAATGTACTTCTGTAGAGCATACCGTATTATATCCCGCTAGTACACGCATATATCTGATTATATAGCACATGGCTTAATGTACTTCTGTAGAGCATACCGTATTATATCCCGCTAGTACATGTCCGTTCATGTGTATATAATAGGTGTAACTATATGGGGATGTAGTACATGACTAACACTCTTAGGTAATGCAAGTCATTATCTGAGTGTGTCACCCATGGCCTACTTCATTATATAGTGCATACCATTATTTGATTGTATCATCTATGGCCTACTTAATTACATAGCACATGCCATTATATGATTGGGTCATGCCTAGCCTATTTGATTATATATTACATGCCATTATCTGATTGTGTCATACTTGATTATATAGTACATGCCATTGTATGATTCTATACTCAATGGTCTACTTAATTACATAGTGCATACCATTATCTGATTGTGTCACCCATGGCCTACTTCATTATATAGTACATACCATTATTTGATTGTATCATCTATGGCCTACTTAATAACATAGCACATGCCATTATATGATTGGGTCATGCCTAGCCTATTTGATTATATATTACATGCCATTATCTGATTGTGTCATACATGGCCTACTTGATTATATAGTACATGCCATTGTATGATTATATACTCAATGGTGTACTTAATTACATAGTACATACCATTATCTGATTGTGTCATCCATGGCCTATTTGATGATATAGTACATGTCATTATCTGATTGTGTCATATATGGCCTACTTGAGTATGTAGTACATACCATTATTTGATTGTATAATACATGACCTAATTAATTATATAGTACATGTTATTAGCTGTTTGTGTCATACATGGCCTACTTGATTATATAGTACATGTCATTATCTGATTGTATCATCCATGACCTACTTAACTACATAGTCCATCCCATTATCTGAGTGTATCACCCGTGTCCCTATTGATTAGGTATAGTACATCCCCTGATCTGATTGTGTCATACATGGCCTACTTGATTATATAGTACATACCATTATCTGATTGTATCATCCAGGGCCTACTTGATTATGTATTACATGCCCATATTTGTTTGTATCATCCATGGCCTACTTGATTATATAGTACATGTTGTTATCTGAGTATGTGATTCATGCCTTACGTTCCTATATAATGCATCTTGTTATCTCAGTGTGCGATCCATGCCCTACTGTAAAAATATACAGATTTTCGGTTCAGATTTATACATTGGCAGAGAGCATTACTATTCTTGGGTAACGGAGTGGGGACCAGCATTATGTAACAGAGAAGCAATGGGTGCCCCACTCGATGTGTGACATAACAGCCTATGTGGAAAATGTGGTAACACATAGCGACCGAGATTGTGATGTGACGTTCATATTTAAGAGACAGTTAATGATTAGTGAAATGTTCCCTCCATGCACCAGAAAGAGTGCGAGTGGAGGGGAAAGACATTTTTAATATATGTTTATTATAACTGTCTGCAACTA
Source organism: Branchipolynoe longqiensis (assembly GCA_030323885.1). Taxonomy (NCBI): domain Eukaryota; kingdom Metazoa; phylum Annelida; class Polychaeta; order Phyllodocida; family Polynoidae; genus Branchipolynoe; species Branchipolynoe longqiensis. Next base: position 91,188,907 of record CM059195.1, read on the forward strand.
CCTGTTACCACAGGGCCGATGGGCAAGCACACTCAGCCATCCTGCATACATTCTGGACACCACCTGCAGTTGGGGGTTGAGTGACAGCTGCCCCCTATTAGGGTCTCGCCCCCCAGGCTGTAGAGGGTGTCTGATTGGCTGGATGTGGGAGCCCAGTCACCTGCATTACTACCTGACACACATACCCCACTCTCGACACTCTTGTCCAGGACCCCAGACACTCTCTCTGAGGCTCCACTTTCTACACACAAACTAGCAGCAGCTATTCCAAAGGCACTGAGTTGTGTGCAACAACCATGAGACTCAGGTGCAATGGGCTGTAGGCACTGATTCTCATACACACTAGCAGGAGACATGAGGATCTGTGTGGGCAGTTGGTAAGGATTGAGGGTGATAGGTCGCTAGTAGGTGAACATGAGTTGATGCCAATAAAACACAAGTTCTTCACTGTCAATGTTTCATGACTTGTCTTCCCTTTTCTTCCTTATGAGTTTGTTAAGAGGGACACCAGGTGGGAACTGACAGACAGTTGTCAGAACGCATCTGGGTAGAGTAGTGGTATCCGGGGCTCTGAAGGCCGAGCTCCGCAGATATTACACTACGTTCCTATATAATGTATCTGAGTGTGTGATCCATGCCCTATCATGTCCATCTAGTATACATCCTATTCTGTATATATGTTATATCCCATTATGTGAGTACATGACAAACATGATTAGATAAGGCATGCCAATATCTAAATATATAACCATACAACTCCAAAGAGAAATACAAACCATGGAAAGGAAGTGCTACCGCAAAATACAACACATCTCATACTTATCATCTTATCATGCTGTCAGTCGCGATGTGACAAAGACTGCTTTCATTACTTGACTGCTGCTCTCCATTTAGCTCTGTACTGTGAGAGTGATGTTTTGTGTGGTTGTACATTTCATGAAAGCTGCCTGCAAAAGTGTGGAAGTGCTGCTGGCTTTTGCAACTTACCAGTGGCACTCTCTCGGGGAGCAAATAGAGGTTTCACACCGGCAAGAACATGTCCAGACAGGTGCAAACTATTTGTCCCTGCAGTGGCTGGTCGGGAGATGTTGGGAGTTCCATACATCAACCGCACTTGTTGCTGCCACAGTGACATGGTTTTCTGTTCAGGGTTTGCTCCCTTAGCCTTCGGTTCTGTCAAGAACCTGTACCACAAGGCAGTGGTTTACAACTCTGCAGGGCAGGGGCGTCAAACTCCCTGAGGTATTGCTATACCTGCATACCTGCATACATCTCATACAAAGACCATGTTACCAATGACAAAGTCTGTACCAAAATCCAGCAGGCAATTTTTCAACACAAAGATCTCCTGATGATCAGAAGGACATACAAACTGCAGTGGTATGGACATGTTTCGCATTCATCAGGTTTGGCCAGAACAATATTGCAAGTAGTCCATGTGCCAGACCTACAAATTTAAGGACTCATTACCAATTTGGTGAACAGATCCTACTATGATTTTTGGTTAGCCTGATATCTGAAGTGTCCAAAATCAGTTGATGGACTTCCAGGTCACTTTGCCAAATGCCCTTTTGGTGGCCATCTTTAAAGATGGCCACCGTTATTTCATGGAAATGGAGAGAATCAAGAAAACTTGCATAACTTCTCACAAGAATGACCTATCAACATGAAAAATGGCTTAAAATGTTCCTAATAATATTCTGCATCTGGCAGTGTATGATTTGTTATATTTGGTTATTATTATCTGTTCAAAAATTAATGATTTCTTTTTAAAAAGTCACATGTTTCACGTTTTTTTCACAATCTATGTTAATAAGTTGTCTGCCAATTCATGCCAGGATTCATCTTGGTCAAATTATATGTTGGATCATATAGAGGGGTTTATTAGACATCCACAACAAGTGTTATATTGATAGATTTAAACTTTATTTGATTCCATAGGCACGTTTTTAACATTGTACTAAAAATAACCTTTTTTACCAGTTTGGGGTAGGGGTAAAAACTATTTGCAGGAAACCCAGTACCTGGCCCTAACAGTTACATTTTATAACAATGTCATTCATTACTATTTGTACTTTACTTTGTTCTCATTCATTACTACTCCTGAAGTTGAGCTTGAGGGGAGCACCCCCTTTTTTCTGTTATAGGCCTACTAGCAACTGTCATGAGCTATGAAAGAAACTAAGTAAACTCAACCATACTGAACTGCAGCAACTTAAAAATTGAGTAGGCCTACTGATCAAATTTCCAACAAAAACCAACTGCATGTTGTCATGGCTGAATGTCCTATCCAGGCAAAAATTGAAGGTGTCACATGTATAATATGTGGGAATGATGCAGCATTATGTGAACTTGTCAAACCAAAAGACGTCAATTCCTTGCAAACACTATGTGAAGCGGCAAAGATTAGGTGCTTCGATCCAATCTTGACTTTGAAAGTGGACAATCCAAATACCATACCAGATGTATTCTATCACTGTGAATGCGGATCGAATTTCGCACGCAATAAGGAACTGACCAAGCTTAAGAAACTTGCTGGTGAGAGTGGAAAGGAATTTGCACAGCCAAGACAATCATTACGTCAAGGGGCATCAAAAACTACATGTGTATATGATCGGATGTGCATCTTCTGCGAACGAACTAACAAGTGTTTAAAAGGAACATCTACTCAAGAAAGCCTGATTCAGGCAAAAGATCTCTGTGCTGACACAACACTCAGGTCTGTTGCAACTGTAAAAGGTGACCCCAAAATTATTGCTATAACTTCAAGGGAAATAGTGGCAGCTGAGGCATGTTACCATGTGTCATGTTACAAAAAGTACACCAAGTTACAAAAGCAAACTGCCACAGATGATTATACAGAGACTGACAAGAATGATGACTACAAAACTGCAGAGACTACATTATTGCAACTGTTGTACAAGTTTATCCGTATCAACCTGTTTTCAAACACTCGTATTGTACCACTGGTAGAACTTACTTCAAAGCTAGTATCCCTTATGCGGGATGAAGGTGTGGAAGACATTAAACAATCAACTAAAACCCATATCCGTAGAAACCTTGAGTCACAATTTGGTGACACTTTGCACTTTTTCTCTGCTGGTACTAGTAATAATGTTTATGTTAAACCACACAACCTTTCAGCAGATTCTATTTCTTGTGATTTTATAAACTTGAAGGACAAACTTGACACTTACATACTCAGCCAACAATGTGAACAACTGATTGTCCAGGTTGCTCAAATCTTGCGAGATAAAATCACAGAAGGTATCAAAGAGCAGGCCTGGGCACCGAATCCACAGGAGTTGACTGAAAGTTATATTCAACTTCCTGATTGTCTTGTTCACTTCTTAGAGGTGCTTCTTGGTGGTTGTCAGTCTGTTACCTCTGACAACGTCCACCGGCTGTCATTCTCATTTGGTCAGGACATCAATAGCGCTGTTACAAATGCTTGAGTCTTGACTCCAAAATATATCCTCCTTCCATGGGCTATCAAAACTTTAACTGGCAATGTTGAACTCATTAAAACATTGAACCGCCTTGGTCATGCATGTTTGTATACACGATTACAGGAGATAGACACAGCCTTGTGCATCGAAAAGATGAACAGTGTAGATGAAAACAAACCAGCCATTCCTTCATGGGCACACCCATGCATCCCTACTGTGCTTGCCTTTGACAACATTGATAGGCTGGAGGAAACACTGAGTGGGGCAGGCACATCCCATCGTGTAAATGGGATTATTGTCCAACTGCAAACTCATTCATACGCACCAGCTAGAAAATCAACCGTTAACAAAAAGGAGAAAAGGCGCACCTTAGTACCTCTAAGCAATGCAACTGAAAGGGCCAGGCAGAAAAATGTCCTATGGGTGATCACCCGACTTCACGACACTGTGAACTAGACAGTCAGCTCTTGGACAGGGTTCAACATAAAAACCAGAGATGATGTAACAGTCAAGGCTGATAAGGTTGGATACTTACCTACAATCAATGCACCAGCAACAGAACTGTTGACTGTGCAAGAGATCCTTTCTCAGTCAATCTCCATTCAGCAGCACCTAGGCCTAGACATTATTGGTTGGAAACAACTTAGGTTCAAGAAAATCCTGCTGATGATGGGCAACTTCCATATTATTTGTAATTTGTTGTCAATCATTGGGAAACTATTCCGTGATGCAGGACTTTGAGACCTTGCTGTTGAATCTGGGGTGATATCTGAGGGGTCTATTGATAAAGTTCTAGATGGAAAGCAGTACAATAGAGGTGTTCGTCTTCACAACCTGACATATGAAGCACTGATGCGACTTGTATGGAGAGGATTTGTTGAATGGGTGGAAATTAACCACATGAGTGACCTGCCACAATTAGATGAAACTTTGCATGTGTTGATGGCTATGCATGATGATACTTGTGCGGCCACCCTTGAAACCAGTAGAAATGATGAGTCATGCAGGAGTATTCTACATCTGTTACGTTGTTACTTGGATCTTCTGTGGCATGAGAGTAGGCACTTGGCAGCATTTTGGATGATGTATCTTGACATGGTAGATATACTGCTGGGACTGATATGAGCTGATCATGAAGGCAATTGGTACTTGCATTTAGCAAGTATCAAGGACATGATTCCTTGGTACTTTGCAATGGACAAGACCAATTACTCTTGCTACTTACCGCTGTACTATGCGCAGATGACACAATTAGAAGAGACATGTCCAGACCTCTATGCTCATTTTCTAAATGGTGGGTTCTCTGTTCAACTTAGACAAGCAAACCCTTTTGCCAAGATTGCCATTGACCAGACTGTAGAGGAGACTGTAAACAAGGACACGCAAACTGCTGGTGGGACCAAAGGCTTTAGCCTAAAACATAGTGCACTGGCACGTTTTTACCTGACAGCTGAACACAGAGCTGAATCTATTTGACAGCTTCGAGACCTTCTATCAACATCTGGGCAAAGTAAACAAGGACTTGGTCATGCTGACCTCAAAACCATCAAGGGTCAAGAGGGACAAAGCTGATGTGATGTCTATTGTTGATATGCTAGAAAACAACTGGACAAACCCATTCTCCAATCAACCGTCGGATCTTGTGAGTCTGTCAACTGGTGCTGCAGCAACATCAGCAGTATTGAATGATCTGCTCAAAGCTCACAGCAAGGGTGAAGAAGCTTAGAAGATTCACATGGAAAGGCTGGAGAGATGGTCAGGATTTTATGATCCGATCAAAAAACTGAATTTACAAACATTCAGTGCCTTACACACAAAAAATGTTGTCAAGGATGGTGTGAACAGAGAGATGATCTTGAAAGCAGACAATCATGTTTTCGGACACATGGCACTGATTGCTCAAAACAGAAAGTTGGATATGAAAGACGTGTTTGAATATCCCCTGGGTCCGAAACCATGGGCATTAGCAAATCCAGATGGAACAATGAAAAAAACAGGGAAAGCAACATTAGGCAAACATATTAAGAAAGAAATTGCGAATGTTGAGTTACCACCTGGTTCTCGGGCAACAATTGTTGATGCCATGGCAATAGTACAGATGATTCACGGTGAGAATCTGACCTTTGATGAACTGTCTGATACAATCCTGAAGAAAGTTCTCAATGATGGTTGCGGTAGTGGGCGAATTGATGTAGTGTTTGACATCTACCAAGAGCAATCAATTAAGACCGCCGAGCGGACAAACCGTGGTTCACGGCATGGAATCGTGTTCAACCAGATAAAACCAGGACACTGAATCAAGAACTGGAAACGGATATTGGCTAGTACAGAAAGCAAAGCCAAGCTCACCACATTCCTGGCAGAGAATTGGAAAGAAATGCGCAGGAGGGACAAACTTGGCAAGATCATACTGCTGGTAACATCGGATGAAAGATGTTTCAGGATAACAAAGGATGATGTGATGCAGATCGTTGAGCTTAGATCCACACGTGAAGAAGCCGATACGAGGATGATGATCCACACAAAACATGCAGCTGCAAACTATCGCAAGGTTGTGGTGATTTCTGAAGACACTGACGTCTTCGTAATCCTCCTCTCCCTCCACTTACAAATAGATACAAGGATCCTATTGAGAAGAGGAAAAAAGAGTGCGATGAGACTGATAGATATATCAAGGCTAGGGACAATACTCGGCAAGGATGTATGCACTGCATTGATTGGTGCCCATGCATATACAGGTTGCGATTCCATCAGCTCTTTCGCTGGGCAGGGCTAGGTCAAAGCTGTCAATTTGATCTGCAAAAACCAGGAGTACAGAGAACTGTTCACAGCCTTTGGGCAGGAATGGCATGTTACAGAAGATATGTTCCAAACCCTACAAGCATTCACTTGTAGCATGTATAGTTTGAATACAAATATTAAAGACGTCAACAAACTCAGGTATGAAATGTTCCGATCAAGAAAAGGTGATATTTCATCTGGACAGCTCCCCCCATGCAAAGATGCATTAAGACAGCACACAAATCATGCTAATTACCAAGCTGGCATCTGGAGAAGAAGTCTACAGAGCTCACCCAAGATACCAAGCCCAACTGATGGACATGGGTGGAATGTAGTAGAAGGACAACTAGCAATATGCTGGCTCACAGGAGCACCAGCTCCAGATGTTGTTCTTGAATTGATGTCCTGTAAATGCCCTAGACGTTGCGATAAAGACTGTCCTTGTGTAGCAAATGGATTCCACTGCACCCATGTGTGCAGATTACTGAACTGTGCTAATACGCAAGAAGAGGATGAGGACCAATCAAACAATATGAATGATAGTGACAGTGACAGTGACGACGATTGACAAAATCAGGTTCAACAGTAAGAGCATATAGATATATGCTGAGTTTACATAGCAAAATGAACAACATTTAGACATAGGTCTACCATTCGAGTAAGTAGAATATGTGTAATGTAGGTCCAGAGTGTGGCATGGTTAATTGAAAACTGCTTAAAGACAAGTCCAGAGCATTTGTAACAGCACCAATAATGTGTTATCACGTTTATTGATTTTCAGCCTTAAGGCACATTTTTTATTAAAGGTCAAGGTCAATTCCGCTACTTTTTGCACTGGAAACAGTCTATAGTAATTAAACACAAAGGCAAATGCATAATAACACAACTTATTATCCTTGTGTACCTATAATAAACATGGTTATTCAATTGCTAAGCGGACATATCGTGGATTGCTGGAGATGTAGTATTACCCCTACCCCAAACTGGTGAAAAAGGCTATTATAGTATGATGTTAAATATGTGTCTATGGAATCAAATAAATTGAAATCTATCTATATTTCCATGAAATAACAGTGGCCATCTTTAAAGATGGCTGCCAAAATGGCATTTGGCAAAGTGGCCCGGAAGTCCATCAACTGATTTTGGACACTTCAGATATCAGGCTAACCAAAAATCATAGTAGGAACTGTTCACCAAATTGGTAATGAAATTCGGTCTGTCACATGGACTAAAGGGGCAGTGAAAGGGGAAGAAGACAAGACAGAGAAAGGAAGAGGTGGGAAGACAATATCGGGAAAGGACAGGCCTGGAGTTTGACAAGTCTGAGAGGGCAGTGGAGAACAGGGAAAACTGGAGAAAACTGGTTGCAACGTCACAGGTGGTGCCCCACTGACCCTCTCGGTTAACGGATTGATGATGATGAATCCTTACACCCCCTTTCCTGCCTACGCTATGTGTGCCCTTACCTGGATATATATCACATGTCCCTACATGTGTATATCACATGCCCCTGCATGTATATATCACATGGCCCTACCTGTGTATATAGCACATGCCCTGCCTGTGTAAATAGCACATTCCCTGCATGTATATATATATCACATGTCCCTACATGTATATATAGCACATTGCCCTACCTGTGTATATAACACATGCCCCTACCTGGATAAATAGCGCATGTGGTTATATAGTGCACTCCCGGATAATGCAGTGCCTCCCGCTAAGCAGACAGCCTCCTCACAGTGCCTGAATCGCTTCAATAGTGGAGCGACGTGCTTATTGTGCGTGACTGTGGACGAGGACCAGCTCTGTACAGAAGGTTTGCACCCCCCTTCACACACAGCACCCACCCACCAGGCTCCCACCTACCAGTACCCTACAGACAGACGCGGGCAGCACAGCCCGCAATGCGTATGACATGCCCAGCTGTGGGTGCGAACCTCGTAGACTGGGCCCGGTTGCCGAATTGGTAGAGCTCAGGCCTCACGTGCAGGAGATGGGGAGTTTGGTTCCTGGTTGAGTCAAACCAATGACGTATACAATTTTTTCTTATCGCTTGCTAGCCTGGTGCTTGGCATTAATAGGATAGGGCAAGGACTGGTTAATGTGTCAGGATAATGTGAATGAGTGGGATATCGGGTCATGGTGCCAGCAGCCTGATTTCCCAGTGGGGCAGCACTATAATGTCACCATGAGTGCGCCCTGTCACAAGTCGGTTCCCCATCCTGATATGACCTTAGATGTTGCCAGGACGTAACACTCCAAAAACCAACCAGGGAACCCGATATCCCACATTGGCGAGTCCGCCCCTGGTGGCACCTATGGCGTTAAGGCCGCACGGTGCACGGCGTCCAGACACCTAGAGCCGCTGCAGTGTGCTTGTGTTTGCACCGTTGTCGGGTTGGATGGGCGCTGATAGAAGTTACTTTGGCGGTAATAGGCCGGGCGTGTGGGAAGTGAACAGTTGGATGCAGCTGATGGCGTGGTGGCAGCAGTTGTGAAGGGGGCGGGAAGTGGTGGGGGGTAATCAGGGAGAAACTGATCGTGTGGCTAAATGGCTAACCATACAACACAGCCATCACACCTAGTCGCAGTCCTGAAGGGTCCAGGGGTGTCCTGGCACACTGGTGTACTATCTAAGGACAGGGCATGGGTGAAAGGATGCTGTAACAAACCACAATGGGATGGGATCCTCTCCCACAGGCATGTATGTCATCTGCGTAGATGTACATAGTAGGCTAAGTTATCATATACAGGTTAGGAAAAAGCTTGAAAATTTAAAAAAAAACTAATATAGAAACTACTAACACCCAAAACCGCGAAGGTTGGCCCGAGAAAGATCAGGTAAAGACTCCTGAGTGCGGGACCAGACCAATCCAGTATCACAGCTGTCCAGCGCTGAAAACAAGCACCCTCACGGGAGCTTATACATTATGGGCAGAATAAAAAACTTGTCACAAAAAAACTAACAAAAAAATGATTCTGCATAAATTAGTGAGTAATGCCCAACATGCTGCAACACCCACTATATAAGTATGTCTATATATAGTTTATATAGATGCACATATATATATTATTTATATATTATATATGTTATATATAATTGACCGTCCTAGTGAGTATGGAGGCAATAACGGCCAGACACAGCTGGCTTATGGCGCCGCGTGGCCAAACATGGAACTAAGCGATGGCATACACTAGCTGTGGTTCGCAATTAACAATACAAATATAACTGAAGATGGTAGTGTCCTTCTTTATATCCCCATAATAGATTATAGAGCACATACATGTATTGCCAATATATATATATATATATATATATATATACCTTTGTTGTCATGCGCTCCTGTAGGTAGTATTTGGGCCGGTGGTGGCATCACTATTCCCAGGATGGAAGGAATGGAAAAATACATTTGTTGTTGTTGGTAGATTAGTCGTTTAAGCAGGGGAAATTTCAGGCGCAGACAACTGGTGTTTCTCATTCCACTGCACTTTGCCCTACCCTAGTAATGCCGAGCATCTGGCTAGTAAGCAACAAGTATACATTTTAATGTCATTGTTTTGACTCAACCAGGATTCGAACCCACGATCCCACGATCTACCAACAAGGAAGATGGACGCTCTAACTCATTTGGCCATCCCGTCTGGTAAGACGAGTAGTAATTGATAATACATGGATAATAAATGGATAATAATGGATACTAATAAATTCCCTTCTTGACTCAATGTCAGGACAATCTGGCTGAGTGGGATATCGGGTCATGGTGCCAGCGGCCTGATTTCCTAGTGCAGCAGCACTATAAAGTCACCATGATTGCGCATTGCCTAAGTCAGTACCCATCCTGATATGACCTTAGATGCTGCCAGGAAGTAAAACTCCAACAACCATCCAACCATCTGAAGACTACTGGAGGTGACAGTCTGGGGGCAGCAGTCTCCGGTACCAGGCATCATGCGGGTGCAGTATTAATCTGTGTTCCCTCATCCATCCTCCTAATTGCACCCAAAGCGGTAAATCACCGCAGTAGAAGCGCCTTAATTGTTTGCCTTAAGTAATGTGCACAGCGAAGGATAGATATAAGGCCGTGCATATAGAGATGGTCTTCTATACAGTACAGTTATATGTGATGTATAAAGTATTACGCGAGTATGAAGATACAGAAGGCGGGAGTGGGAGGTAACTCACGTGGTAGCGTCTCCATCTGTGAAGGTGTTGGTCATCCTATGGATCCTTGCTCAGTAGACCCATTTGCAGTTTGGGCTATTTTCCATTCCAACCAGTGGTCCACAACTGGTTCAATAAAGGCTATCGTATGTGCTGTCCTGTCTGTGGGAAAGTGCATATAAAAGACCCCTTGCTGCTTATCAGAAAGAGTAGTCTATCTGGAGGCAGCAGGTTTCTTCCAAAGAAATATGTCAGAATGACCATATATTTGATGTCCAATGGCCAATGATATGAAAATCAATGTGCTCTAGAGGTGTCATTAAAAAAAACTAGCTTAGCTTTGAAGATACGAATGGGAATATCACTTATTATTATGATTATTGCTATACTCCGTAAGATGCAACACGCCACCATTTCAGCCCACCTCGCCTCCACCAGATGTTCACCAGTGTCAGTTGCACTTGAGGATATTTTGTTTGTTATGAGCAACGGCATGCTTATATAAATATATATGTGCTATATATTCCATTACGATAATATAAAGAAGGGGAATATCCAGCTGCTACCAGCTTCAGGGCCCCTCATCTATGTGGAACCATCTCCTACCCATCTACTGGGCACTGCTTCGAGGTAGGTATACCCCATTTAGCGCTGATTCGCTATAGTGCTCGTATATTTCACTTCATCATCATCATCATCATGATGTCCGTCGCAATGCGACAAAGACTGCTTTCATTTCTTAACCTCCGCTCTACATTTAGTTCTCAGCTGTGCGAGTGATGTCCATGAGTCGGTCCTAATGTCTCTTAGCTTCAGGTTTCTCTTGATAATATCCTTGAACTGTAGACACAGTTGTCCTCTCTTTCTCTGACCAGAAGACAATTGAGAATAGAGGATCTGCTTTGGTAGCCTGTCTGTTGACATCCTCATCACATTTCCAGTGCACCAGAGGTTCTTTCTGATCCAAAGATCTTCCATAGGGGACAGCCCTGTCCGATCGAGTGTTTCCTTGTTTGTCACTTTATCGTTCCATTTTATCCTCAAGATCGAATGCAGATTTTACATCATGAAGGCTTACAGTTGTTTCACCTGCTGTCTGTACACTGTCCAGGCCTCTGCTCCATATAGTAGGGTGGATAGCACAATTGTCGCAGCAGATCTTGCCTTTCACCAGTGTGGACACATGCTGGTTGTGCCAGAGTCTGTGCTGAAGTCGACCGAATAATGTGCTAGCCCGAGCCATCCTCCTCCATAGTTATTACTAGATGTAAAATTTTAGATATAAGGACATGAGGATATATAAACTCTACTATAATAAATTGCAACTTATCTATATAATGGTAAATGGTGATATATAAAATCCAAAGGCATATGAGGGATATGTGGAGTTGGTAAACTATTACTCATTAAGTATAGAAATTGTATAGTAAACTAGTATAGAGGAGGAGTGTCAGTTCTTAGATACAGTCTTTGGAGGAGTTGCCTCACATACCCCCTCCCCCCCAGGTGTTATTTATGGATCACTACACACCACAAGGCACTGCAGCCAGCGTGACAAGGCCTTGGATACAAGAGATTGAACTCTGATTGGTGGATAGATAAATACCTGTTAGGGATTGGGAGATCAACCCATGTGGCCAGCACCGTCTTGGATTCTAGAAACCTATATAAGATAATAAACCAGGAGTCTAGCTCTCCTACTTTTCACTCTTTCTCTACTTTCCTGCATTACCTGTATTGATGTCTGATTAGCCTGTCCACACCACTCACACCACCAGCCGGCGACTTTACATAAAGTTAGCTCTTTCATCATGTTTGAGGACAAATAAATTTGAAAGATGGATGATTTGGAGTGTTGGAATGGAAAGCCAACATTGAGGTTCTTTATTCAATGAGGTCGACAAGTTGACTAATTCTCTACCGCTGATTTCACTTGATGGTATATCAGACATTTGTGATATTTCTATTGTAATTTGATGAATTGGATCAGTATGTTGAATTCTTCATAATAGCTGATCTTACTTGACAATGGAAATGAGATTTGTAATATAGGTGTTGTAAGTTGAAGTGGAAAGTACAAACCATATTGATTTCTACACGATGGCTCATCTTACTTGATGTTATATCAGATATTTGTGATTTGTGTGTTGTTATTTGATGAATTGGATCGGCATGTTGAATTCTTCACTATGGCTGATCTGACTTGACATTGTAAATTATATTTGTAATCTACATGTTGTAAGTTGAAGTGGAAAGTACGGACCATACTGACTTTTACATGATATCTGATCTGACTCTCTTTTTTGGTAAACATTTTTTATTCATCTGAATACAGTGTTTTCTCAGCGCCGAGGTAGTGGTCTGCAGCCATGCTTAACTTCAGTCATTTACACTATTTAATGACAAGAACAATCTTACGACGTGGCATTCTCTGTGGCGGAGTGGTTAGAGTGTCTGACTTTTTTCTAGGTCAGACTCCTAATCTGAGGGTAGGCAGATCGATTCCCCATGCCCCCAGCTCTGCCAATTTGGATTCCCACCACTGTGTATAACTTACAGCGTCATCAAAGGCCGTTGCTCTCATACCATGTACATGTGGTGGGGGAGGTTAAAAATCCCTTGGGTCGGTAAAAGTGTAGGCTCAGGCTTTCTATCGAACAGTAGTGGAATGAGGAAGACCAGTCCTCTATGACTGAAATGTCCCCTGCTTAAACAACTAATGGACCCCCAAAAAAGAAGAAAAAAATAGATAATAAAATATTGTTATTACATTCAACTAAATAGGAGTTTGTGGCATATCTGGTACCTCCGGTACGCAGGTATTGCAGGTATAGCAATACCTCAGGGAGTTTAACGCCCTGCCCTGCAGAGTTGTAAACCACTGTCTTGTGGTACAGGTTCTTGACAGAACCGAAGGCTAAGGGAGCAAACCGTAAACAGAAAACCATGTCACTGTGGCAGCATTAAGGGCGGTTGATGTATGGAACTCCCAACATCTCCCGACCAGCCACTGCAGGGACAAATAGTTTTGCACCTGTCTTGACATGTTCTTGCCAGTGTGAAACCTCTATTTGCTCCCTGAGAGAGTGCCGCTCGTAACTTGCAAAAGCCAGCATCACTTCAACACTTTTGCAGGGAGCTTTCATGAAATGAAACCTGAAGCTGAGAGACATTAAGACCGACTCATGGATGCAACTCTCACAGCAGAGAGCTAAATGGAGAGCGGCAGTCAAGTAATGAAAGCAGTCTTTGTTGCATCGCGACCGACAGCATGATGATGATGATGATGATGGTATATCTGGTGAGTGTATGCATTTTAATGTAGGTGGTGGCTTAGGTAATTTTCTAGGTAGGGGTGTGTTTGTATAGTCTGGGTTTAGGTATAATCCAAATTTAGCTAACTAAGTATCTACTTTGTAGCAAGCGTACAGTGGTTGCATTCGTAGAGGACAGTCTTGATTTTAGTAATGCCGAAAAGGATGTTATATCAGATATCAGATATGTGCGATACCCGTGTTGTAGCTTGGTGAAGTTAAATAGATGTACAGGTTATAATACCTTCTAAACTACTTCATTTTGTAAATGATACTTGTAATACATGTGTTGTAATTTGAAGTGGAATGTACAGGCCGTATTGATTTCTACACTATGGCTCATCTTACTTGATGTTATATCAGATATATGTGATGTGTATGTTGTAATTTGATGAATTGGACCAGTATGTTGAATTCTTCACTATAGCTGATCTTACGTGACTTTGTAAATGATATTTGTAATATATGTGTTGCACGTTGAAGTGGAAAGTACAGACCATATTGACTTCTACACTATAGCTAATCTTACTTGACCTTGTAAATGATATTTGTAATATATGTGTTGTAAGTTGAAGTGGAAAGTACAGACCATATTGACTTCTAAGCGATGGCTGATCTTAATTAACGTTATATCACATATTTGCGATGCTTGTGATGTAAATTGGTGAAGTGGACTATACAGGTCATGTTGATCGAGGAGGCACAGCACCTGTCGCCAGCGCTCAGCTTCTAATTGCATCTTCCAGATGAGATCTGAGTTACCTGCTAGTTACCGGCCGCCACTGATCTAAAATTAACACAGCCGGTCAACACGACCAGCTTATTTGCACAAGATGGTCTGCGTTTGATGTTTTCTGAAAGTTGCTCCAGGAGACCGCCCCGTTTTTATGTCCACCATTATCCTGCTCTGAAATAAGTTTCCCGTTCTACATATAAAGCATAGCCACATGAAACCCACATTCTTATTAGGTATATATACAGTAAAACCTCTATAACCGACCACCTCCACAGATCGACCACTCTCCTATATCGATCGCTTCATGTGGGTCCAAACAATACCATTGTGACCATATTCTAACTCTATGAGCCGAGCTCCTCCCTAAATGGACCAATTAAAGTGGGGTCCCAATGGCAGTCGATTTTGAGAGGTTTTACTGTATATACATAAAGATGCCTACCGGAGGTGATGGGCGGATAAGTAGAGCACAGGCTTCCCATGCGGGAGGTCGGGAGTTTGAATCCCTATCGAGTCAAACCAATGACTTACAAAAACAGATGCCTATCGGACGTGATGGAAGGATCAGTAGAGCGAAAGCTTCCCATGCGGAAGGTCGGGAGTTTGAATCTGTGTCGAGTCAAAGCAATGCCTGCAACATTGATACATGTTACTATCTGGCCTGGCACTCGGCATTACTAGGACTGGTTAGCTCAGTGTAAGGATAATGTGACTGAGTGGGAAATTGGGTAATGGTGCAAGTGGCTTGGTCTCCCCTTGGGACAGCACTATTAAATCACCATGAGTGCACACTGGTCACAAATCGGTACCCATCCTGATTTGACCTTAGATGTAGACAGGACGCAACATTCCAACAAAGAGGCAAAAATACACCAGGTGGTGTGCATGGTATATGACGTCATAGTAATAGTTTGTCCTTTATAGTGCTTTCACTGGGTGACCTTCAAATATCATCAGGTTGTGTGTTTATTGGGGCTCCTATACACCAACTGTCAAATCAGGAAGGAGTTTGACTTTTCTTTTAAATTCTTCATTGACAAATATTTATTCTGTCCATAACGTATCAGCTCCCGCGAGGGTGCTTGTTTTCAATGCTACTCTTGTGGTAGAGCACCCTAATTACGGTTTTATAGTGCTGCCTTACTAGGAATAAGATTCCAACAGTCCTGCAAACTGATTTTTCCCATCCAGTCCCATTATCCTGATTCAGCCATGGCCCATTCCTAGTCGGGTCCTATCCTAGCCGAACGTTAGGCTAGGTGGTGGCCACTCTGAACATTTGTAAATCATTGGCTTGTCTCGGCCGGGGACTGAACCCACGAGCTGCCCATTGGGAAGCCAGCGTTCAGCTCATTCGGCCAACCACCCAGTGTGGTCCTAGAAAAGCTGCATTGTATGATCAATTTAGACAAATTAAACTACACATGAACTAACAGACACGTCAAACTGAAAGAGGAGCGGCATCTAGCTCAAGCGGTAGAGTGTCCATCTGTGAAGGTGTAGGTCATCCTATCGATCCTGCTCACTGGATTCATTTGCAGTTGGGGCTATTTTCCATTCCAACTAGTGGTCCACAAATGGTTCATCAAAGGCTGTGGCATGCGCTGTCCTATATGTGGGAAAGTGCATATAAACCACCCCTTGCTGCTTATCGGAAAGAGTAGCCTATGTGGTATCTGTGGGTTTCCTCCAAATTAATATGTCAGAATGACCATAGGTTTGATGTCCAATAGCCGATGATGATATATTTGACCATATATTCAAGGTCCAATAGCTGTTAATGATAATTTGACCATATATTCAATGTCCAATAGCCGTTGATGATATATTTGACCATATATTTCAGGCCCAATAGCTGATGATGATATATTTGACCATATATTCAAGGTCCAATAGCCGATGATGATATATTTGCCCATATATTCAAGGTCCAATAGCCGATGATGATATATTTGACCATATATTCAAGGTCCAATAGCCGCTGATGACATATTTGACCATATATTTCAGGTCCAATAGCCAATGATATGAAAATAAATGTGTTCGAGAGGTGTCATTAAGTAAAAACAGGTGTCAAACTGAAAGGCGCTATATACCTTACCATGTTAGTCAACATAATAAGGCTCTCACGAACCCTCAAGCCTGGCTGTGGAAACCTGCTCCACACCCTGTATTTCTCTGACTGTCATGGTGGTAGGATAAATATGTGCACCTATTCTGAACCTATCCCATCCTACTCACGGGCTTCCTCCTGACGGCAATAGTATCACCAGAAATATGAGTGGGAATCGAACCAGCATGTCTGCCATTCCAGAGGGAACAGACCCACCTTTCTGTACTTGCCTGTAAGTTCACCTGTGGAGGTGAGTGCAGTCCACTACAACACTACAGGTTTGTAAAGTACAAACTATGGACTACCTTGAGTGCATAGGTACTGAATGGACACCTGCCAGTTCAGGACAACATTGGTCTGGATATAGAGTTGTCCGTTGAATACAGATATTACTGTAGTTGATCAGGAATCGGGACTATAAGGTAATGTTAGGTTTCTGATGCATACGCCAGCGTTCAAATCAAAGTGTGGCGTTACATGAGGCGGTGTGATATATATATATATTGTAAAACCTCTCTAAATCGACCGACCATGGGACTGACTTTAAATGGTCCATTTAAGGGCGTGGTCAGTTTAGGGAGTTGTTTTTATTGTTACAATGGTATGGTATGGGCGATCATTTGGGACCCAACTAAAGCTATCGATATAGGGGAGTGGTCGATCTGCGGAGGTTGTCAGTAAGAGAGGGTTTTATTGTATATATATATACCTATACATATAATATATATACATATATATATATCAGAGGCGCCAACATGAAGCTACCTGACTGATGGGCTTATAATGATACCCTTACCTTACATCCGTCCCGGCGAAATAATGACAAGGTCGACCTAATGAGGCAACAAGTTGGCTGCGACCAGGTGGTACCCAAACCAAGGGGGGTGGCTGAACGAGACTCAGAGAGCAGGCGAACAAACCAGGTTATAACTACCATATATATATATACATATATGTGTATACGTTATATATATATAAATATGAGGCTGAGAGATCAGCAGAACATACAAGGTTATAAGTACCATATATATATGAAGAGTTCAGGTGCAAAACCATGTAAACGCCAATCCAAAAATGTAGTTTAAATAACCGATTATTTCCTGACAATAAATTTAATTCTCACTAATTCCACTTTTGATATGGTCATATGGTTATGAAGCAATTAATAAAGGAAGTAGGAATATAACAAAATAAACTTTGTGTAGATATAATTCCAATCTTTATCTCCATTTTTAATTGGCATTTACATGGTTTTGCGCCTGAACTCTTCATATATATATATATATAAATATATATGAGGCTGAGAGATCAGCAGAACATTCCATGTTATAAGTACCATATATATAGATGTATATATATATATAAGGCTGAGAGGTCAGCGGAACACCTCAGGTTATAAGTACCATATATATATATATATATATATATATATATATATATACGAGGCTGAGAGATTAGTCGAACATGCCAGGTCATAAGTACCATATATATATATATGAAGAGTTAAGCCGCAAAACCACGTAATCATCGATCCAAAAATTCAGATAAACATTGGAATCAAACCTACAAAGAGTTACATTTTTATACATCTTTTTTTTTGTTCATTGGTCCATAGCCATATATATGACCACATGAGAAGTGGAATTAGTGAGAATTATAATTATTTTCAGGTAATAATTTGTTATTAAAATTCCATTTTTGGATTGGCGTTTACATGGTTTTGCGCCTGAACTCTTCATAGATGAGGGTGAGAGATCAGCAGAACATGCCAGTTTATAAGTACCATATACATATGTATATACATTATATAATATATATATACGAGGCTGAGAGATCGGCACCACACACCATTTTATAAGTACCATATACAGTATAACCCCATTAAACCAAACTTGAAGGGACCCTAGAAATTTGTTTGAATTAACCGATCATTGGTTTTACCGAGCTTTGGCTTTGACTTTGACTTTGAGTAAGTGTGTCTTGCACATGTAATGTACAAGGTATGTGGACACTTTGTTTATTATGTATATACAGTACAACCCCATGAAATCAAGCGAGGTTAAACCGAACGATCGGTTAATCCAAACTTTGTTCGGCGGCCCGGCAAAATACTACCATTTATCATATAAAAAAGTCAGTCGTGTCTCAGATGACCTTATAACCACATGAGAGTCTGACAATTTTGTTTGGATTAACCGATAATCAGGAAAAACACGAAGAGAGCAAATATAATTATGGTAACTTTAATCAAGGTAAGGTTGAAACGTCCGGTTACACAATGTCAGCTCACAATTGCTTATAAACGAGGCTAGAGATGCTATGGCCCTACCAAGATCATACGTGGGGTGGGTGGGAGGCCAATTTAAAGTCTGGTCAAAGTCTCCTGGCTCCTCCGGTCGTAATGACAGAACCCACTGCTGCATCGCTTTATATAGCTAATTTGTACCCACAAAGCAGTGCGTCGACAGCTTAAGCACACTGCCTGCTACGTCATCAGAACCTGAGATCCACGGCGGCGAGGCTAAAGAACAAACCGCTAAACCGATAATTTGGATTAACCAATTTTGGTTTACCCAACTTTTGTATATGATAAATGGTAGTATTTTGCCGGGCCGCCAAAAAAAGTTTGGATTAACCGATCACATTGTTTAACCAAGCTTGGTTTAGCAGGATTATACTGTATATATACACCATGTTATAAGTACCAGATGAAGAGCGCTTTTCCAAAACGCGATAAGCGCCGACCCAAAAAAATGAGTTAGCAATGCTAATGGCAAGCTTCTAACTCGTGCTTTGGAAAATAGCTCTTCATATATATTTGGAAGAGCTCTTCTTATATATTTGGAAGAGCTCTCCATATATAGTCAGCCACTGTGTCGCTGCACCGGTAACTTGGCCACAGTGTCTGTGCCGTTTAGTCGGCCATTTTGTCACTGCTCAACCGGAAGTGGCGTCGGGAAACACGAGCCGGCCTGCAGGGAGCAACGCCCGGTGCAGTTCTCACCCGATGCGCCGCCTGGCGGGGAATGTAGTCGTTACGTCCGGTCTTTAGACATACATTTATTGACAGTCCACATGCCTGCCTTAGCGGGCGTCCCTTCTACTAACACGTCACCAACCGAAATGAGGCCGCAACACTAAATGTCAATAGATGCAATATGTGGAAGCATGAATGGGCCCAATTCACATCTAGCCGTTATGTGACGGGTAATATGGTATGTACCGTATATATCCCAATAGAAGCAGGCTAGCCTATAGAAGCATTCCCCCATTTCAAGACTGAAAGGAAGCACACAGTTACGATCATCTTCAGACTGAATACACATAAAATAAGACAATCCCACTTTATTTCAGAGGCACAACAAAAACAAATCATGAAATTCTGTAACTATGAATACATGCGCATCAATGTGTCTGCACTCATGCAGTGTGCGTCTATTAAGACATATACGGTAAATGTAAGAGTTAATACATGAGCTCCACAATCATGTGGTGGCAGCAGGGAATATGCTGTCTACTGTGCCAGTTCTTATGCATCAGGTGGTGGCATGCTAGCTGGTGGGCAGGCCCTGGGTGGAATGCCTCTACTGCGTCCGGCTAGCGGATCCTCCTACCGTGAGAGGTTACCTGCAACCCGGCTTGTCAAAGGACAGGTCACTTGGTCTGTGATGCTGTGGTGGGCGGCAGAGAAGATTAAATGTTGGAAGTGTACGTTTGTATCTTCATGGGTATTCCACCTACGCGATATAACTAGAGAGACCAGGGAAGAACCGGCCATACGTGGCCTATTACACAAATATCAATAGTGGATATAAGCATGTGGCATTCTGACTGTTTGATATGTGAAGTATACAGGTATTGCAACGGGTATCTATACCGCAGGCTATATATAGTCTGGGATCCACAACCAGAAAAATAATTTTGATGTGACACCCCTGCTATACAATTTTTGGCAATTGGATTATGTCTATAGGGGTCTTGGACATCTGAAAAGTGAATTTGGACACTTTGAATGTATTGCGCAAATTCGGTAGACACCGTTTTTTTACGATAGGGTGTGACGACATCTGACAACATCTAAAGTCATATCAGGACAAGTACCGATTTGTTTGTTTTTGTGTTGTTGTTTTACATACTAACAACATGTAATGTCATATCAGGACGGGCACCGACTTGTGACAGTGCGCACTCATGGCGACTTTATATTGCTGCCCCACTGGGAAATCAGGCCACCAGCACCATGACCCAATATCCCACTCAGTCCAATTACCCTGACACTGAGCTGACCAGTCCTTGCCCTATCCCATTAATGCCGAGTATCAGGCTAGGAAGCAACAAGTATAAAATTTCAAGTCATTGGTTTGACTAGACCGGAAACCAAACTGCTGACATTCCGCATGTGAGGCACGCGCTCTGCCGATTAAGCAACCATGCCCAGTCCCTGGGGTATCAAAGCCCTGAGTATGGTAAGAAAGCGAATTCTCCTATTTCTGCCACTTTTATTACAAACTGAAAGTGGATCGCATTGTGACTTCTAAGCTCACCATCATCAGCATGCTCTCGATCGCGATGCGACAAAGAATGCTTTCATTCATTTCATGAAAGCTTCCTGCAAAAGTGTTGAAGTGCTGCTGGGCTTTGCAAGTTACCAGCGACACTCTCTCGGGGAGCAAATAAAGGTTTCACACCGGCAGGAACATGTCCAGACAGGCGCAAAACTATTTGTCCCTGCAATGGCTGGTCGGGAGATGTTGGGAGTTCCATACATCAACCGCCCTTGATGCTGCCACATTGACATGGTTTTCTGTTCAGGGTTTGCTCCCTTAGTCTTCGGTTCGGTCAAGAACCTGTACCTAAGCTACAAGAACAATAACATGAACACAGTGATAGCGAACTCCCTGGTCCGATATCAGCGGCCTTGCACTGGGGTTGTTGATGGACATTGCAATCTGCAACTTTACTGTAGAATGTGTACATACAATACAGGCACGTACTTCCTGCACAGGTTTGGACTGACGTGCACGGTCACGTGATCTGGTTATCGATGTATGTGTTATTACCACACTTTGTCCAGAGCAAGCATGTGTACTTTGCATTTAAAAGTCAATATATCGCGTCATAGGTATAGCTATATTTGGCGGAGATATGGGTTGTATGTTCATGCTCGCTTGTTGAAGTTTTACGTCCTGGCAACATCAACGGTAATATCAGGACGGGAGTTGACTTGTGACAGTGTGCAATCATGGTGACGTCATAGCAAATGGAGCTAATGTGGGTGTTGTATGCCACTTTGGTCATGACGTTCCCATTTGCTCAAAAGAGAGTCCACGACAATAATATCCATTTGTAGCAAAGACCCAATCTACTCACAGATCGGCAGAAAATTCAGAATTTCAAGTTGGACTCTTACAATTCTGAAGTCTTTGAGAACATACTCCGTAAGCCATGAATAGCGCATCCCTTGGACATTTCACCAATAGAGGCGGAATTACTCTATGTAATTCTAAGTTCTAAGTTCACTTCCAAGTTCAATACAATTGAAATTTATATTTGATGAGCTTACTTAATATGACAAGTTCAGGCGCAAAACCCTGTAAATGCCAATCGAAAAATTAAAATAATTAATTAAAATAACAAATATTTTCCTGAAGGTAATTTTACTTCTCCTTAAGTCCTCTTCTGACTAAATGATTATGGGGCAATGAACAAAAAGAAAAGGAATGCAAAACAATGGAATTTCTTTAAGGTTTGATTCCAATGTTTATCTCAATTGTTGGATTGCCAGTTACGGGGTTTTGTGCCTGAACCTTTCATATATAAAGACATATTGCATAAGGTATACAGGCAATACTCCTGAATATGGGTGACTAAATTTAATCTCTCTCTGTATTTGTTATTAAAATAAAGGTCACCTTTCTCTCAGCATACTATTCCTGATTACATGGTTCCAACTTCATGTTATTACTTGCTTTTCTATACATGTAACTTGTCATACACCAGAATCGTGAGCCGGACGTAGCTCAGGCAGTACAGTGTCCACCTGTGAAGGTGTGGGTCATCCGATCGATCCTTCTCAGGGGACACATATATTTGCACTTTGGGTTATTTTCCTTTCCAACCAGTGGTCCAGAACTGGTTCATCAAATGCTATGGCATTGCCTGTCCTGTCTATGGGAAAGTGCATATAAAAGACCCCTTGCTGCCTATCGGAAAGAGTATCCTATGTGGTGGCAGCTGGTTTCCTCCAAAGAAATATGTCAGAATGACCATATGTTTGATGTCCAATAGGCGATGATAAAAATCAATGTGCTTTAGAGGCGTCACTAAATAAAACAAACCTGACTCATTTTGTTTTACTCCAGAATAACTTCGCTTAAGAATTCCAGTGATATTCATTATGGGATTCAGCTGACAAGAACAGAGAAAAGGCCATGAGGTCAAAATAACCTTCAATAACAGTCAACTTTTATTGCATTCATAAACATAATAAATCATGCATACATGCATTCCGAACGAGGCGAGTTGATTCGACCAGGAAATGAACAATCAAGGCTGTGTGATCGGGGTAGGTTGAACCACCAGATGCCGTGCAGAATACATCAGGACAAGGTGCCATCCATCACCTGAGAGGCGACCCATTAGTGCCCCAGCACAGCTCAGACAAATCTGGGCCTACAATGGCCGTCCTACAAGTGAACAAATTGTGGGAGCAGAACTGGCTCGTTGTCGAGCCCAATTTATGTGCTCTATTATCTTTTATGGGAATATAAACAAGGACACTATCTATATTCAGTTACCTATATTTATGCCATACTCACTATATCCTGTCGACTGGCCATGTGTAGTTACAGTATTGGCCACACCGGCGCCACCTGTGGGGGGCTCTAAGCATGTAGGTGAACGTAGTGGAGGCTAACGTGGGTCAAACATGGTGTAAGTTTGTTAAACTACGTTGAAATATGTTAAGGTATGGCAGGTTTTGGTTGATGAGCCACCAAATGATACAGATAAATGTTTCTGCACTGATGCTGGTACATTCAACTATGTTCAACTACGTTCAACTACGTTCAACTATGTTCAACTATGTTCAACTACATTAGCCTCCACTACGTTCAACTACGTTCAACTACATCCAATAACGGCTATGTGACCATGGCATGCGTCTGGCTGTTTTCGCCTATAGACCCTTTTTGACGGTCACATTTTAGGTTGTTGGTTATTGGAGGTTTACATCCTGGCAACACCTAAGGTCATATCAGGACGGGTACCTCTGTGCATTTGCTCTGCGCATTTCCGTGAATGTGTACATTTCCATACCCCTGGAGATGTCCGTACCTTTCTACATATTCCATGCGTTTCACCACGTACCAGGACAAACGTACCAGCACAAATGTGACATCACCGATCCTCACCAACCCCAGCCAAGAGGTGGGTTACTGGGGTCGGGACTTTTTGTACACGTCACGTCTATTTGTCGACTCCACTCGCGGTGTTTGATTTGACATTTTAACTGTCGGGCTATTCCACCCCCGCTTAAGGTGAGCATACGAGTTAGTTTATGTAATTATTTTCATGTGAATTTCCGGGGGCCTGCCGCGGGCCGTCGCCGCCTCTTGTCCCATCTGCAGGTAGACCGTCGCCGTTGTTGTCATTCCCGGGCTAAGGTCGGACAGCCAGAGTATCATATAAATATGGTTCCGTCCCTTCCCGCATTTATTAGTCTAAAGCAATTACTTGTTATTTCAACTAGCTGGCTGTCCTCCCTGCCATTAGGTGCGTATTTATATGATTGAATTATTCCAAAACTAAGCAGACGTGCCCCGTGTTGCTGCCACTGTCATTGTTAATCAGCCTAAGTTAATGTCTTATTTTCAGCCAAAATAGGACTACGTTAATTCCGTTAATATGTCTGTTATTATCTTCCTGCAGATGGGTTAATCGGCTGCATAAGGCCTATTAGGCATCAGACCCTTAATTACATACAAAGCAATCGAATATCAAGTTGACCATAGCAGTTAATCTACAAGAAGACTGGAGGATAAGAAAGAATGCAAGGAACATTCCAATTTACCTTTCCAAGAGCTCACAGCTTTATTCTTACCCTAAAGTACAATACAAGTGTAGCAATGTGACGGGTATGAACCAGTAAATCCCCTCCCATATAATTAAGTTGAATAAGGTTGGAATTTTGTCAATAAAGGCCTAAATCTCGGCTAAAACATCAGAGCGTGCAAAAACACGTCCGATGGGTCTGGGTCTGAACGCCCGACCTCCCACCGTTGCTAGGAAAATCACAATTGACGTCTCCTAGCAACGCATTACAGCAGGGAACCCAGCCCCGCAATTGGTGGCAAATGCGAGCCTGGTGAGTAGCCCGCATTTCAGAATGCAAGCTAATCAGCCCAGCCCGCATTTCCATCGGTCGAGTAGTCTCGCCCACTTCAAAATTCTAGCAACTCGGGTGACCCGAGTCTCCTGGGTTGTGTTAATCGAATATAGCAGACATGGGGCACTGCGGTCGGGTCAGTATGCGCACGGCCCGTGTATTTTAAGGCTTCACTCGCGGTGTTCTCTTTGAAATCGTGACGACTCAGATGACCTGAATGGTCCAGTCCGTCATAATCGAATACAGGCAAGGGTTCTCTGTAGCTGAGTGGTTAGAGTGCCTGACTGTATTCTAGTTCAGACTCCTAATCTGAATGGTTGTTGGTTCGATTCCACATGCCATCACCTCTGCCAATTTGGATTTCCACCGATGTGTATAACTTACAGCGTCATCAAAGGCCAGTTGCCCGCATACCATGTCTATGTGGGGTGGGCGGTTAAAAATCTATTGGGTCAGTAATAGTGTAGGCTCTGGCTTTCTATCGACAAACTGTCTGATGGTGAAAACAAGTCTATTCAGACGTATCCATGATATACAAGTATAAGTCTTCAAGAAAAAGAAAATGCTCGAAGCAAAACCCACTTCCGAACCTGTCAGTACTCTCTGTACCAACACCATACAGGGTGACCGACTGAGTAGAGCTTCCACGTCATGGGTTCAATTATTAGCAGAGTCGAGCACGTGAATCGGAAATAAAGGTGCCAGGTGATCGGTATTACTAGGATAGGGCAAGGAATGATTCTCTCAGAGTCCGGATAATGTGACTGGGTCTGTTATTGGGTCATTGCGCCAGCGGGAGTGTCAGTTTCTCGGTGAGGCAGCACAATAAAGCTGCCATGTCTGGTCACCATCACCACATCCAATGTTTCTTTGTTAGTTGGAGTTTTGTGTCCTGGCAACTTCTAAGGTCATATTAGGACATGTGACAGTGCACACTCATGGCAACGTTATCATGCTGTCCCAGTGGGAAATCAGGCCACTGGAACCATGACCTGATATCCCACTCAGTCATATTATCCTGACACTGAGCTAACCAGTCCTTGCTATATCTTATTAATGCCAAGCGCCAGGGTAGGAAGCAACAAGTATCAATTTTAAAGTCATTGGTTTGACTCGACCGTGAACCGAACTCCCGATCTTCCGCACGCGAGGCAAAGGAAGGACGAGAGTGCAGCTAATGCAGGTTTATTTATGCAGACAGAGTGGGACCCAGGCACAGCCCTACGAAAGAAAAAAACAACTATACAGTTACTATAGTAGGCTCGGTGGATGAAAAAGTGTGTGTATTGTCGGCTCACCGAGAAGTGAAGACAGGCAGTTAGCGCCAGCCGATAGCGGGAGAAGGTGTTAAAGCCCACTGGCCAATCAGGTGGATGGAAGATGGACTCATCCATTCACCTGGCGGGCGGTTGTGGATGTGTGTCATTCCTGCCGAATCAAACACAATGTGAACATTACGACGAATTACCCGATTTGTTCTGTAGATAAATAAATCAATATATTTGTTGGTGTGAGGAATGAGGGATCCCAACGAAGCACATGCACACTACATCCGTGGGCCAACCAATGATCGATGCTAAGATCGAAATTAGAACATTTCAAAGAAACATGTGAATCACTTAGCGTACTACTAACTCAGTTCCTTAGCCACTGCCGTATTGGCCACTCGTGGCTTACACATGCTTTTGGGCTCAAGGAGGATCCTCCCCTGAATGTATTGGGCTTCAGTCCCCGCTGACACTCAAACACATTTTACAAAGTTGCATTGATTGTTTGGCCCTGTGCCAACAGTTCTACACTGCAGACAGTATCCATGACCTTTTTACTAAGGTAAAACAGGAAAACATGTCAGCCTTTTTGAGGGCAGCTGAACTGTACCACCTCATATAGTTTACTAAATAGATTCTATCAATTATTAATGAAACTTTTCTTTTTCTATTGGAATTTGTTTCCCTTGACCACAAGTATATGCTTGTGAGCTTTCTAATTTAATGAGTGTCTATTGGCACATAATTGATTGTCTGCTTTTACATGTAAAAGCGATGGTTTGAACAAAAAACAAACATTTCTCGCCGTGAATATGGCCTATGCTGCTGACACGGCGTAAAGCAACCACCAATCAATCAATAAATCAATCAATCACTAACTCAGTACAACAACCCACTTAATTATATATATATTCCGTGTTGGTAGCTTTCCATGTTTGTTGTTAGTGAGTATGGGTGTTAATCAAATTAACATTTAACTCCTGCCTCATGAAAAGAAACTGTGTCATTAACTTATAGTCCTACTAAGTCAATGAAGCCCAGAAGATCATTGTGTGATAGCATTAGCTCTTCATATTTTACCTAAGTGCAGTGTGTTTGTCAAAATGAACATAGTTGTACTGCACCTGCACGGGGCGCCATGCCGGGGGTGCACGGCTGGGAATGGTTGTTTAACATGACCATAAATGGCGTGACCTGCTTCATGGTTGTACGAGACGTTCCCTACCAGTACTTCACTCACACCTTATATTGATAACACATGAGCAGTGGTAGCAGCAAAAGAGCTGTCATGGTGAAAATTATATATATACTGTAAATGTCCCAATAGATGCACACTGCGCAAGTGCAGACTTATGGATGCGCGTCTATTCAAAGTTAAAGAATTTCATGCATTTGTTTTTGTTGTGCCTCTGAAATAAAGTGGGATTGTCTTACTTTATGTGCATTCAGTGTGAATATGATCATATATTTGTGCGTGCTTTCAATCTTGAAATGGGGGGTGTGCTTCTCTTGGGTAGCATGCTTTTATTGGGACATATACGGTATGTGTGATGTATAATGCATTATCTATGTATAAATGCTAAGGGAACATACATACTTTGCTACTTCCTCCATCGGCGCATTGGTGGAGTGCCCCCCCCCCCCCCCCGCCGTCGGGGAGTTGTATATTGGTGGCCCCCTCACGCCACACACACTAGAGGGACTCGTTCTCTTCCTTATGTTATTTGGGTACTGCTAATTTATATATATATATATATATATATATATATAAAAATTGTCTGTAGCCATAATGAATGTCATGTATAACGTATTATGCAAGTATAAAAATACGAAGGGAATTGTTTCCATTATATATTATATTATTATATTATTTGATTACCATTGTTATTCTCCGTAAGACTCTGCACTTGACCGGTGGTGCCACCTGTGCCAACCTCCCCTCCATCAGGTGTTGACAAGTGTCACTCGCACCGGAAGATTTTTGATAAATTATGGCTACAAACAAATAACTTAAACCGAGACTAGATTGAGAGGGCTTTAATTCTTTGGCAGTTATTTACACAAATATCCGGTATTTTCTAAAAAACGAAAAAATGGGATTGTGCATGAGAAGGATATAGTGTTCATAAGATTTCATTGTGTGGCTCTTGCTTTCTATACTTTAGCCTATTGTACTTAGCTGTTTTACTTACACTATTCTGGCGGAACTGTAGCTTAGATAAGCTGTCTAGTGGGTTGGTTCATGTAGATGCTTGGTTAGTTATGTTGTAATTCCACACTAGAGGGGGGCCACAAAGCTGTTGTTGGTGCAGCGAGTTGGCAGTGGGTGGGCTGGCTGAAGTCGGTCGGGTAGTGGATGGGGAGAGGGACACAGTGGAGGGGGGTGTAAGAGGGCCCTGAGGAAGCTGCAACGGGGTCAGCAGCGAGGAGCGTTTGTAGCGTGCTTTTGTTTATTGGCCGTTTTGAAGGGCCTGGCTTCTGGGCAGTGACTTGAATCTGATGTAGCTTATCTCCAAATACATTCTCCATTTCCCTCTTCACGGTATTTGCTTCTGAGCATGCACAGACTTAAGGCCAAACATGAGGCCAGGATCACCAGGGTACATGAGTCATGTTAACTTCATCTGGGTCCTCCCCCCTCACCCCCCCACTCTCTCCCTCTCCCCATTCCCTGCCTGACCGACTTCTACCGACCAACTCATTGCCAACTCGACGCACCAACAACAGCTTCATGTCCCCCTCTAGTGACAAATTAAAACATGACTAACCAGGCATCTACATAGCCCAACCCACCTCAGTCCTTTTAACACAGAACACCAGACATTGAAAACACAAACACCAGTCCAATTACCATCATTATTCCCTCCGTGCTGTTAGTAGTTAGTTCTGCAGTGGCCAGCACAAATTATACACCGATTATACAGCAGCAGGACGCGGGGCCTGAGACGGCGGGAAACCCTCCCGTATCAAACATGGAATCACGACTTGACTTGCATAAACATGCACAGCTGGCTAACTCAGGGACAGCGCGGACCTTTACCTAAAGGAGGCGTGCCCCCCCCCCCCCATCCGCTGCCCCCCCTCCCCCAAATGCCGGCTCCTGGCAGCTGACAGCCCGCCTCAGAACTTCAACCCGCCCTTCAAGTCCTGGTACCAGCCGGCACAGGCCGTACAGGCGAGCCGCCTTTAGGCTCGTGTGTTCCTTTGGTGGGTGATGTTTGTTGTTGGCATTTATCTGGTGCTTGTTTCGTGTCCTGCTGGGGCTTGGCTTTGTCAGTGTCTTTGTTCTTAATGTCGGCTGGTCGTGGGTGCAGTTGGCCTTCTGGTACTGCTAGGAGTGCCGGTACTGTTGTCACTGATGGTACTGCTTGTAGAGTTGGTACTGTTTGTGGTACTGCTGGTACTGTTGTCACCGCTGGTACTGCTGTTACTGCTAGTACTGCTGGAACTGCTGGTGTTGTTGTCACTGCTGGTACTGCTGGTACTGCTGGTACTGCTGGTACTGCTGGTACTGCTGGTACTGCTGGTACTGCTGGTACTGCTGGTACTGATGGTACGGATGGTACTGCTGGTACGGATGGTATTGATGGTACTGATGGTAATGTTGGTATTGCTGGTACTGCTGGTACTGCTGGTACTGCTGGTACTGCTGGTACTGCTAGTGCTGCTGGTAATTCTGGTGCTGCTAGTAGTGCTGGTATTGTTGGTACTGCTGATACGGATGGTATTGCTGGTACTGCTGATACTGCTGGTACTGCTAGTCCTGCTAGTACTGCTAGTAGTGATGCTGCTATACTGATGGTACTGTTGTTACCGCTGGTATTGCTGGTACTGCTAGTGCTGCTGGTAATGCTGGTACTGATGGCACTGCTGGTACTGCTGCTGGTACTGCTGCTGGTACTGCTGCTGGTACTGCTGCTACTACTGCTACTGCTGGTACTGCTGGTACTGCTGCTGGTAGGCCTACTGCTGGTACTGCTACTGCTGATACTGCGACTGCTGGTACTGCTGGTACTGCTGCTGCTACTGCTGGTATTGCTACTGCTGCCACTGTTGTTGGTACTGGTGTTGATGCTGCTAGTACTGCTACTGCTGCTAAAGCTACTGCTGCTACTTCTACTGCTGCTACTGCTTTTGTTGCTGAACTACTGCCACTGCTACTTTTACTGCCATTATTGCACATACTAGTGTTGATTAACTGCTGCTATTGATGTTAATGGTACTAATGCTTCTACTGTTCTGCTTCCACTGCTGCATGCACCTTGCCTAACGGCTGCCTTGTCCGACAATTGTCTGGCTGGTATAATGGTACTGCCTCTACTGCTTCTCCTGCTGCTCCTGCTTCTCCTGATGTTACTGCTGCTACTTCTTCTCCTGCTGTTATTGTTGCTACTGATGTTTCTGCTGCTACTTCTTCTGCTGCTTCTAATGCTGCTCCTGCTGCTCCTGCTGCTACTGCTGCTACTGAAGTTTCTGCTGCTGCTGCTTCTCCTGCTGTTATTACTGCTACTGATGTTTCTACTGATACTGCTGCTACTGCTGCTACTGCTGCTACTGCTGCTACGGCTACTACTGCTGCTACTGCTGCTACTGCTGCTACTGCTGCTACTGCTGCTACTGGTGCTACTGCTGCTACTGCTGCTCCTGTTGGTACTGCTTCTACTGCTTCTACTGATGTTATTGCTGCTACTGCAGCTACTGCTGCGCTTGCTGTTACTGATGATCCTGCTGTTAGTGTTGCTATTGCTGCTACTGCTGCAACTGCTGCTCCTGCTGCTACTGCTGCTACTGCTGCAACTGCTACTACTGATGTTACTGATGCTGTTATTGGTGATACTGCTGCTCCTGCTGCTACTGTTGTTACTGCTGTTACTGCTGCTACGGCTGCTACTGCTGCTACTGATGCTACTGCTGCTACTCCTGTTATTGCGTCTCTTGCTCTTACTGATGCTTCTGCTGCTACTGATGCTACTGTTGCTAATGCTGTTACTGCCGCTACTGCTGGTACTGGTGATAGTGATGGTTCTGCTGTTACTGCTACTGCTGCTGCTACTGCTGCTACTGCTGCTACAGCTGCTCTTGCTACTACTACTGCTACTGCTGTTACTGTTGCTACTGCTGTTACTGCTGTTACTGATGCTACTGCTGCTACTGCTGCTACGACTGCTACTTCTGTTACTGCTGCTACTGCTGCTACTCCTTCTGTTACTGCTGCTACTGCTGCTTCTGCTGCAACTGTTGCTACTGTTGCTACTGCTGTTACTGTTGTGACTGCTGCTACTGTTGCTACTGCTGTTACTGCTGCTACTGCTGGTACTGGTGCTACTGATGTTTCTGCTGCTACTGCTTCTCCTGCTGCTATTGATGCTACTGATGTTTCTGCTACTTCTGCTTCTCCTGCTGCTATCGCTGATACTGATGTTTCTGCTACTTCTGCTTCTCCTGCTGCTATTGCTGATACTGATGTTTCTGCTACCTCTGTTTCTCCTGCTGCTATTGCTGCTACTGATGTTTCTGCTACTTCTGCTTCTCCTGCTGCTATTGCTGGTACTGATGTTGCTGCTATGACTGCTTCTACTGTCTGCTACAGCTGCTCCTACTGCCTGCACCTTGCTTCAGGGCTGCCTTATCTGACAGTTGTCTGTCTGGCACAAGGGCACAATGGCACAATGGCACAATGGTACAATGGCACAATGACACAATGGTACAATGGCACAATGGCACAATGGTACACTGACACAATGGTACAATGGTACAATGGTACACTGGTACAATGGTACAATGGTACAATGCTACACCAAGACGCTGCCTCGAGCACAGTTCCACGTCTACACACAAAGGGCAGTTCCTCTGATCACTCTCTGCTCGATCCTTGGGAGGCGAATTCCTGTCACGTCCAGACATCAGAAATCAAATTTCAGTATTCGATTGCTTTGGGTTTTAGTACAGCATGATTCATCGTCCCAACATTGGATTACGAGAGTTAAGCCGCAACCAGAGTATAGCTACAAATATGCATACATTAATTAGCAGAGAATATTGATGTAAATAGTACATGTGTTGGAGATTAATTATCTCATTGCCTCTAGGTATTGCATTGCATAGATTATAGTATTTGATCCCTGGAAACAGATAATTTAAGAAACAAATATATACACGAGAACAAGCGCAAAACATCCAATTATGCATATATATAGTGTAGGTTGGGCCGGTACATGATATGCTACATAAGCCATTATACGAGTATAATAAGGCCGGAAGCTTCCCTCTGCTCCTCAGCCCTAAATCCTCCCTCAGTGATCGACTGGAGGAGCCTTGTTCTAGTCATCTAATATTTGCGCACGGTCAACCTCAGATCTGTTGGGGGGTGCGACCCATATGTGCATGCACCACTGCCCCCCTAACCTACACTCACTCTTACCCACTATCATGTCTTGTGTTTTTCTTTATTATGTACATCAACTATTATACATATATCACTAACTTCCAGTTAGTGAATGTTTCTGTTGAAGTGACTAGATGCTGACAAATGACACTTTTAGGTGAATAAATATTTAATATTTAGCAGGAAAAATAAGAAAAACTAAAACATGCTGCCCACTTCAAACAGGGAAGGAAGATTTAGGAAAATACTCACAATCAGAAAAAGAATGTATCTCGGAGATAGATATCAAACCACTGAAGACGATAACCATGGTATCACCCCCTCCCCCACAGTGCTGAACTGAGAGATATATACTTCATGTACACATAACGCCCCATAAAAAAGCACACTGCTTAAAGCTGCATAGTCCGATGAAAACATGACATTTTCAAAATCAAAACAATTATCAAGATTTGATCCTACATATCTAACTTAGATACTGGTGCACTTATTAAGCATTTGTTGCCACACAGAAGGGAATACTGAAGCAATTCAATAGAACATGTTAGTGCAGAAGCCTATGGTGTCAGAGTATTGGCGTGCTTGCCAAAATTAATTTGGCATGTTTGCATTTTAAATATCTCAAAAGATAGCTATTTAAAATAAAAGTTACTTCAAACTAAAGTAAGGTAGGTTATAACGATCAGGCTAATATATTTATCTCACAAAATGACAGAAACTCTAAATCATCGGACTATGCAACTTTATTGAACACAGCCTGGACCCCCCCCCCTGGTTAATTTTGCACTATATACTTCATGTACACATGGCACCCCATAATGCAGCATATTCAATGAGCACAGCCCTGGTATCAAACCCAGGTGAACTGAACACCATATACTTATTGTACACTTGGCACCCCATAATACAGCATGCTCAATATAATTCATGTACACTTACCGATATATACTTCATGTACACAGGGCACCCCATAATACAGCATGCTCAAAGAACACAGCTCAGCGCCCGTATTCATGGAGTGGTGCCAGGTGTAGCCGGTGCTACATGCTAGCTCTGGGGTAGCTATCCACGGCTAGCGGCGGATTGGAGAAATAGGTCAAGTCGTATACACCAATGTCCAAGCCGCCACGGATAGCTAACCGTGAGTTTCTTTATAGATCTGGGAAATCCCTCTCTGCTTGTTCCCGGCGACCACCGCTATTTGACAATAACACAGCCGATTCGTCGACGGCGGCGATTTGTTTTGTTTAGATTCGTCGACAATATGAATAACGCCGCTGATGCGGCGGCGGTGTTAATATCGGTTCGCTTTTAGGGTTAAATTGATCAAATTTCACTAATTGTGTATGTAATTCTGTTAAATATGATAGCATTGAATAGATTTGGGCCTAATACATTGCTGCCGATGCGGCGGCGGCGATGTTTTATTGATTTCGACAGTAGGGATATCGACGTCGATGCGGCGGCGGCAGCGATTTGTTTAGTTTACATTCGGCGATTCAACAATATGAAGGCGGAGGCATTAATATCGGTTCGAATTTAGGGTTAATTTGATAAAATGTCACTTATTGTGTATGTAATTCTGTTAAATATGATAGCATTGAATAGATTTGGGCCTAATATATTGCCGCCAATGCGGCGGCGGCTGCAGCGATGTGCGTTTTGTTGATATTCAACAGTATGGATATCGACGTCGGAGCTGTGGTGGCGATTTGTTTACTTTACATTCGACAATATGCAGAACGCCGCCAATGCGGCAGCAATGTTAATAATGGTTCCATTTTAGGGTTCATTTGATTAAATTTCACTTATTGCGTATGTAAATCTGTCAAATATGATCACATTGAATGGATCTGGCTGTAATATATTGCTGCTGTATGGTGGCGGCCATGTTTACTTGACGTTCGACAGTATGGATATCGACGTCGATGTGGCGGTGGCGATTTGTTTACTTTACATTCGTCGATTCGACAATATGAATAACGCCGCCAATACAGCGGGAGCGTTAATAACGGTTCGATTTTATGGTTAATTTGATTAAATTTCACTTATTGTGTATGTAAATCTGTTAAATATGATAGAATTGAATAGATTTGGCAGTAATATATCGGCGGCCGCCACACTAACCGGCACGGCTTGCTGTTAGACTTGATTTGAAACTGGTGTAGCTTAACCTAGGCTACGGTCGGCAGTTAGCGTTGGCACCAGCACATGAATGCGGTTGTTCCACTGTTAGCCGTGTGGGGCTACCATAGCTGCGTTTAAGGCACTGGCACCAGCACATGAATATGGGCCCTGATCTCAAACCCTGGTGAAGGATGCCCTATATACTTCATGTACACAGGGCACCCCATAATACAGGATGCTCAATGAACACATCCCTGGTCTCAAACCCTGGTGAACTGAACACTATGCACTTCCTGTGCATATGGCACCCCATAATACAGCATGCTTAATATACTTCTTGTACACTGAGCTATATATAATTCATGTACACAGGGCACCCCATAATACAGCATGCTCAAAGAACACATCCCTGGTCTCAAACACTGGTTAATTGTGCACTATATACTTTATTAACACATGACACCCCATAATGCAGCATGCTCAAAGAGCACAACCCTCGGGCCCAAACCTTGGTGAACCGTGCCCTATATACTTCATGTACACAGTGCACCCCACAATACAGTATGTTGAATGAACACAACCCTGATCTCAAACCCTGGTTAGCTGTCCAGTATATATACTTCATGTACACAGGGCACCCCATAATTCAGCATGCTCAATGAACACAGCCCTGGTCTCAAACCCCGGTGAACTGAACACTATATACTTCATGTACAAAGGGCACCCCATGAGACAGCAGGCTCAATGAACACATCCCTGGTCTCACCACCGTCCCCCCTGGGTGAACTGGGCATTTTATACTTCTCGTACACATGACACCCCAAAATGCAACACCCTGCTCAATGAACAGATTCCAACCCCCTGGTGAAATGAGCACTATATTCTGCTTGTACACATGGCACCCCAAAATGCCGCACCCCGCTCAATGAACACCCCATGTCTCACCTCACAGCAGGCCACAATAACCGGCATACATACCGTGGGAAGAGGGCTCCGGGGAAAGATGGGAGTTCAGCAGGTTACTCCGCAGGGCATATTTGTCTAAATAAACGGCTACCACAAACGACAAGTATTTATTAATACTACTAGAACCGCAACTATCTTTATCGACATCACTGTGGGTGTACATTGTTCTGCTCATTGTTAAATAGAAGGAGTTCAGAATGTGGTCGCCGGACATCAGATGCGGTTGTTCAGTAATGTTGGTTGGTTGTTGGGGTTTTACGTCCTGTATTCAGCATACGTCTTAAGGCAGTCCTTGATGTCAGAACTCTCGACTTCATTAACCTTTAAACTGCTAAAAACATCAGTGGAAGACATCGTTGGTTGGTTGCTTGTTTGAGTTTTACATCCTGGCAACATCTAAGGACATATCAGGATGGGTACCGACTTGTGACAGGGGACACTCATGGCAACTTTATAGTGTTGCCCTACTGAGAAATCAGGCCACCAGCACCATGCCCCAATATCCGATTCAGTCACATTATCTTGACACTGACCTAACCAGTTCTTGCCCTATCCTATTAATGCTGAACGCCAGGCTAGGGAGTGACAAGTATCAATTTTATAAGTCATTGGTTTGACTCGACTGGGAACCGAACTCCCGATCCTCTGTACGCGAGGTCCGCGCTCTGCTGATTCGGCCACCGCAACCGTGTTTAATAGTTCTGCCACTAACCGGCGCTTTTTAGTGATGCTGGACGCTGTGTAGTGAGTGACCTGCTACCTGCAGCGTTCCTCTCCATAGCAACCTATTTAGGTCACCGCGGCCCGAACCTAAAGGCAGGCATGCTATAGCTCCCAGGGGGGGATTTAGGGAACGATGTTTGCCGAGACCGGAAGTGAGGCTGCCTGGGGAGATGGCGGCCGGATTGTGTTATGGGCTTTTTGCCATTCTGAGGCTGTCAACAAGTGATAACATCACGGGTTCATCCTCTCAGCAGAGATTACATCAGGCAGGGTATGACAACGTTACTGTCACTGCGGACTTGTCGTTGATCTACACATCCTTCTTCCCGTTTACAAACTGAACTTACCAGTATTTCCTGTTTGTAATATGTTCTCTACTGATGTTCAATTATTTTACCTTCATTGATTATGTTCTTATGAAGTAGAATGAAAACATACAATTTGCAAAATCAAAGCACTTAGCTAGGTTTGATCTTTCGCATCCAACTTAGATAATGGGGCATTCATTACAGTTGCATACTCCGATGGGATTTGAGTTTCTGTCATTTTCTGAGCTAAACGTATCAGATTGATTTTTATAATCTACCATACTTTAGGTTTGAAGTAACTTTTATTTTAAGTGATTAACTTTTGAGATATTTGAAGTGAAAGCATGGTACATTAATTTGGGCATGCATGCCAAAACACTGACACCATAGACTTCTGCAGTAACAACTTCAGTATTCCCTTTGATGTGGCAACAAAAGCTTCAAAGGTGCATATCTATCTAAGTTAGATGTGTGGAATAAATCTAAATAATTGCTTTGGTTTGAAAACACCAACATTTTTTAATATGACTTTTTTTTGTGTAATCCAAAAATAAATTTTCAGCATCGCATTTCAAATATCTGCAATTAGCGATTTTATAACAAATGTTGCTTCCAGCTGATGTAGGGTGTGTCATACAAATTAATCAAATTTATTTATTTCAGAGCCCCAAGTCTATTACGTAGCTTTCAGCATTGAACATATCGCTGTGTTGTGATTAGTATCATTTGGAGAAATGAAGAGCAATGTTTCAGTGAATAGATAGGAAATGCATCCAAATCTCATATGTTTGTGGTGTTCTCTGTTACGGAGTGGTTAGGGTGTCTGACTTTTTTCTAGGTCAGACTCCTAATCTGAAGGCGGGTGGTTTGATTCCATATGCCCACACCTCTGCCACTTTGGATGTCCACCGCTGTCTATAACTTACAGCATCATCAATGCCCAGTTGCTTTCATCCCATGTCCATAATGTGTGGGAGGTTAAATATCCCTTGGGTCAGTAAAGGTATAGGCTCGGGGTTTCTATTGACAAACTGTCAATGGTGAAAACAAGTCTATTCAGACTTATTTGTGATAGGCAGTATAAATCTTCAAGACAACCATTATCCCTGCATCACAATCATTATATGTGCATTACAACCATTATCTCTGCATGCCAATCCATATCTCCCCTTACGATATTCTTGCAAAGTATTTCTTCACTGTTCTCATTATCATATATCAGTGACACAAATGAAGCAAATGGGATTATGCTAAATCAACTAAAGGGACCTAGCGCCGGGCCGCTTCCTGGGTAATAATTAACTTAGAACGTCGGTGTCACATCGAGTAGAGGCATTACATCCAGGGAGCGAACACTCAAGTCTGAAGTCAGGGGGCCCGGGCGGCTTGTTGGAAAACTGTCCTGTGTGGAAGGTTGGGAGTTTGAAGTCCCAACCAAGTAAAATGAAAGACTTACACCAAGGGTATATTTCTCTACCTAGCCTGACCCTTGGCATTAGTAGGATGGGATAAGAATTGGTCAGGAAAGTATCAGCATAATGTGACTGAGTGGGACATCGGGTCATGGTGCCGCCAGCCTGATTTCCCAATGGGGAACTACTATAAAGTAGCCATGAGGACGGACTGTCACAAGTCTGTACCCATCCTGCAGCATTCTTGCGAAATATTTCTTCACTGTTTCTATTCGCAAAGATCAGTGACACAAATGAAGCAAATGGGATTATATCAAATCAACTAAAGGGACCTAGCGTTGGGCCGCTTCGTGGGCAATAATTAAGTTAGCACGTCGGTGTCACATCGAGTATAGGCATTACATCCAGGGAGCGAACACTCAAGTCTGAAGTCAGAGAGTCCTGGTGGGTTGTAGGCAAACCATCCCCTGGAGAAGGTCGGAGTTCGAATCCCAGCCGAGTCAAACCCATGACTTAGAAAATTGATACTTATGGTTACATAGCATGGTACTCAACATTATTAGGATAAGACAACGACTGGCTAGTTCAGTATTAGCATAATGCGACTGAGTGGGACATCGGGTCATGGTGCCAGCAGCCTGATCTCCTAGTGGGGCAGGACTATAATTTGTCATGAGTGCAGAATGTCGCAATTCGGTACCCATCCTGATATGGCCTTATATGTTGTTATCACACAAAACCTGAACAAACAAACATGTACTATTATATGTAGGTAAATGTGGATGGTTGACTCAGTGATAAACCAGCCGACTATGTGTATGCGATCACTTCCTGTCCCTCAGGACCCGTTTAATCTGTACCCACAGGGTGCGCGCCATGGCAATATGGCGGCCATTTGTACACCGGTCGTGACGCTGCAGGAGGAAGGTCAAGGTCATGCTATATAATATATATAGCAACATCGGTGTGTATGCATTATGTCCCCAACATCGGTGTGTATGCAGATCGGTGTGTATGCATTATGTCCCCAACATCGGTGTGTATGCAGATACCCACGGACCATCCATATGTACACTGTCATGGTTGGTTGTTGGTTGGTTGTTGGAGTTTTACATTCTGGCAACATCTAAGGTCATATCAGGATGGGTACCGACTTGTGACAGTGTGCCCTTATGACGACTTAATAATGCTTCCCCACTGAGAGACCAGGGTGCTGCCACCATGGCCCAATATCCCACTCAGCCACATTATCCTGACACCGAGCCAACCAGTCCTTGCCCTATCCTATCAGTACCGAGTGCCTGGCTAGGAAGTGACAAGTAGCAATTGTTAACTCATTGGTTTGACTCGACCAGCGTTCGTACCAATGGTTTCGAATCTCAAGATCCACCGAAAACGGGAGACGGGCACTCAACTCATTTAGTCACCCCCTCTGGTATATAGGTATGTATATGCCTGTATGTGTAGTCTGTACATATATCCACGGACCCTCCACACTGCTACCAGGACTATAAACTAACAACAGCTTTGGAAGGATCCAAGTGTATCCCTTGTTGAAGCTGATTTAAAAAGGTCATTACCGATGTACATGTATACATACATCTGCTGTCTTACCAATGTGTCCAACGCCTCTGGTGTAAGGGCGTGCCACACACATGAATATATGTATATATGTATATATATATATATATATATATATATATATATGTAGCACGCATTAACTGATTAAGAAAGCAGGCTTCCCATGGGGAAGGTTGGGGTTTCGAATCCTGGCCGAGTCAGACCTATGACTCACATTTATATATACAAGTCATTGGGTGAAGATGCATAACTATAAATAACGGCGGGCGTCGGTTCCAAGAAGGCAGGCCTGGCAGAAATCCATATATAAGGA
The DNA here is from genome assembly GCA_030323885.1 of Branchipolynoe longqiensis. Taxonomy (NCBI): domain Eukaryota; kingdom Metazoa; phylum Annelida; class Polychaeta; order Phyllodocida; family Polynoidae; genus Branchipolynoe; species Branchipolynoe longqiensis. Next base: position 91,228,934 of record CM059195.1, read on the forward strand.
TAATATGTTATAATGGTAGAAAACGATTAATAACGATATATAACAATATATAAGGGTTATCGCTGGTCCCAATGAGACACGCCTGTCAGACAGCCTAGGTAGCGATATATGACGATATATAACGGCATATGATGATAGATAGCGATATATAAGGGTTAGCACTTGTCCCACTGAGACATGCCTGTTGTACAGCATATGTAGCGATATATCATCTAGCGCTACATATGCTGTCTAACAGTGGTTCGCCACAGTGGTCCACCACAAACAACCCCACTCACAACTTCCTCACATATACCAAGATATGATGATATATAATGATATATAACATAAATAACGGAATATAACAGTTAGCGCTGGTCCCAAGGAGACAGGCCTGTCAGATGTGTATGGAGCGATATATGAAGATATATACCAACATATTACGATACATAACGATATATAAGATGAATAACGGAATATAGCGGTTAGCACTGGTCCCAAGGAGACACACCTGTCAGACAGCGCATGTAGCGATATATGACGATATATACCAACATATGGCGATATATAGTGATATATAAGGGTTAGCGATGGTCCCAATGAGACCCGCCTGTCAGACAGCGTATGTAGCGATATATGAAGATATATAGCAACATATGACGATATATAAGATAAATAATGGAATATAACGGTTAGCACTGGTCCCAAGGAGACACGCCTGTCAGAAAGCCGACAGGCTTGTTCACTCCTTATGGCTAGGACACGATGTTAATGCCAACCTGGGGCGATGCTTTGCAGTACACTGCATTTTTGTACTGATTGAAAAGTTGAACACCTTGATGTGAGGGCAGCTAATGTGAACATTGCAATGGCCGCGTGACTGGGGTCGGAGGGACTAATTGGATTGGATCCTGTGCACATGGGGGTGTATCCGTAAGGAATGACTGACTAAATGGTGTGTGACAATAGGTTACTTGAAGCTGGACAGGGATGAATGAAATGCATCTTACCTCAACAGTTCAGTATAACATTTTTAATCTATTAATGTAAAATATATATATATATGTATTTATATGTATATATATATGCAGTATAAAGCATTGATACAAACATTAAGGCCCTGTCACACTATGACGTACAGCGTCAGCGCGTGCTCAACGTTAGAAAATTTGCCAGTACATCAGCATTCGTCAAACTTTTCAGCAGCAGAGGATAAAAATGGGTGTATACACAATGTACACACAACATACGCACAATGTACACACAACGTACATAACGTATGCAGAACATATCTCTGATGTATTGCTAGCATATAAGAGCATTCATGTGCCTTGCAAAACATTTGCAAAATGTTCGCAAAACACTTGCATATGCTCATGGAATGCTGACCAACATTACCTACATTACTCCATCGCTAGAAGTATGGTGTATACATTAAATACGCTGGAGATACAGCAGGCATATGTTTGACATACATTAGGAGTATGTTATGCATCCGTTGGCAGTATGCAGACTGTACGCGGACTGTATGTGGACTGTACGCAGACTGTACACAGACTATATGCGGACTGCACACAGACTGTACGCGGACTGCATGTTCCCACCAGCTGAACGTATGGCTAACATGTAGCGACACATGCCAACATATCCCTAACGTACTCCCACCAACGTACAGCAACGTATCCCAAATGTACACCGAGCATATGTTCAACATACGAGCCACACGTCGACACACCTTGGAAATTTTGAGTATGCACAACAATTTTTCAGAGCCTTGATGCACGCCGATGTAAGACGATGTATAATGACGTACCTGGAATGTACCCAACATATGCCCAACATATACGTAATGTAGGACGACATACACCAACGTGTTGGTCAAAAATCACAAACATCAGCATACGCTAAGGCTATACGTTGTAGTGTGACATAACTTGTCAGTGTTAGGATTCGAACCCACGACCCTCAAGCCCGCTCGGCCAGTTCAAAATAGGTGGTCTGGCATGCTTTCTCCAGCGTCCAACAGGTTTACCCTCCAGTGAGCGCATTCGGTTCCGAACTCTAGCTTAATTTGTTGTTGTTCTGTGTTTAATAAATAGTAGGTCTTTTGGGCCAGCCAGAGTGTCTACTCCATCTAGCTACATTTGTCTTCTGTTGTAATAACTAATGATATATATAGTTATGTATTTAGTAGTCTGCACTGAACTCTCAGGCAAGGATCCACATAGTTAGCTAGACATGTGTAACATTTTCCGATATTTTAAGATATGGGCTATGGAGAACTGCTATAATAAATTGCAACTTGTCTATAAAATAGTAAATGATATGTAAAACCAAAGGCATATAAGATATATGTGGTGTTGGTGATCCATTACTAATTGAAGATAGAAATTGTAAATCAATATATATAGTGAGAGAGGGTCACTTCTTGACCTGAGAGAGGGTCTCTTCTTGACTTGTGAGAGAGTCTTTGGAACTCTCCTCACATACCCCCTCCCCCCAAGTGTTATTTACGGATCACTGCACACCAGACACCACAGGGCACTGTATCCAGACATAACCATGCCTTGGTTACAAGGATATTGAACCCTCAGTGGTTAATCTAGGAATGCCTGTTGGTGATTGGAGGGATTGGTCAGGTGTGTACAGCCATCTTAGATTCTAAAAGCTATATATATAATAAACTAAGCAAGCTCCTTCTGGTTCCTTCTGCACACACTATATCTTGCCTTCCTTCTCTATACTTGCCTGTAGTGATTTCCTATTTAGCCTGCCTACACAACCACAGGTGCCGGCCGTCGAATTTACACATGGATAGGGTGATTGCATTAGAGAGCCTAGGTAGTGTAATGGTTAGCAAACTAGTCGCAGAATGGCAAGCAGTTTGGGATCGACAGGGTGGCTCCCCTATGGCTCGGCAGACAGTCAACCCTTGTTAGACTTGTAAATTCCACGGCTGGAATCTGTGTTTGTGTAGACAGGCTGTGATGAAATCAATACAGGCAAGAAGAGAAAGGAAGAGTATAAAGAATGAAAGTAGAGAGAGAGACAATGGCCTCAGGTTTATTATTTATAATGGTACATGGATCTGGTATGGCATACCACCTGGCTGTGTTCTCCGATGAGAATCAAGCATGTACAGTTCCACCAATGAACATCAAGCATTCCTGTGTCACCATGGCTACAGTGATCTGCCCACCACCACCATGCTGTGTGGCCTCCTTGGCCACCACCTGCCTGAGCTGAGTGTGTGGTGATCCGTGACTAACAGAGGGGGGAGGGGGTAGTAGGTAGAGCTCCAAGTGCCTCTTACAGCCTATCTCTCGTGCCTCTTTCACACTATCTGACTTATACACAATGACTATTGACCATGAGTAAAGTATCACCAGCAACTACATAAATACATTCATGCACCTGGCACTATATACCATTTACCATTATAGACCATTTGCATTCCCCCACCAATGCATTTTATCGGAATATTTTAGACTGGTTCTTGCATCACCCTTTAGATTAAACTTTATTTACCGACCAGTTTGCTTATTAATTCCCCTATAATCCCGTGATTCTACCAGCTCAGTGGAGTGTTTTACTTCTATTATTGTCTTTACCACATAATGAAGCCAATCTTAATTTGCCACCCAAGTCTTCGACTTCCTTTACACCTCGGATATATCCATTGTTTTTGTCAGTAGACCGACATAGGAACCAGCCACAGTTAAATCCATCTATATAATTATGTACTATATAATTGATTATGTGGAAATAAATAATGGCAGCCCCTTAATGTTTCTCTTTGACCACCTTAACTTCCATGTTATTCACTGTGGAGCGGGTATTCTCTCCTCCCCGCCTCCTCTACATAGGGAGCCAACTGTCACTCTGCTCACTGTCACCAAACATTTATGGACTATTCTTTATTTATATTCACATAATCACTTATATAGGACATATAGATATATATTTGATACCAGACGGAAGGAAAAGGTTAACAAGGTAAGTGGCATGGAAAACTGTATTCTTCAGTGTGAGGCAGAGCCACGTGAGGAGGAAGAAGCCAGGTGGCAGCACCAGGCGAGGCAGAACATCTGACCAGTCGCTTGAGTAGATGAGTGTCATTAGTTGTGTAGTGTCAGTTGGTGTGGACTATTTTCATGGGTAATCGGTTTCTGGATAATTATACTTGTCATCAACATCATGCTGTTGGTCGTGATGCGACAAAGACTGCTTTCATTACTTGACTGCCACTCTCCATTTAGCTCTCTGCTATGAGAGTGATGTCCATGATTCGGTCTTCATGTCTCACAGCTTCAGGTTTCTCTTGATCATTTCATGAAAGCTGCCTGCAAAAGTGTTGAAGTGCTGCTGGCTTTTGCAAGTTACCAGTGGCACTCTCTTGGGGAGCAAATAAAAGTTTCACACCGGCAAGAACATGTCCAGACAGGCGCAAAACTATTTGTCCCTGCAGTGGCTGGTCGGGAGATGTTGGGAGTTCCATACATCAACCGCCCTTGATGCTGCCACAGCGACATAGTTTTATGTTAAGGGTTTGCTCCCTTAGCCTTCGGTTCTGTCAAGAACCTGTACCACAAGGCAGTGGTTTACAACTCTGCAGGGCAGGGGCGTCAAACTCCCTGAGGTATTGCAATACCTGCATACCATGCCTATATAAGGTTATACTTGTATAACTGCTTATACAGCATATGTGTATAAACAATGACGGGGTCATGGTGAGGGGTAGGGGGGTGAACTGTTTCACATTACATTGTAAATCGGTAGTTCAGCAGATATTTAGGTAGGGCATATTAGTAGATCATGAATGACATTAGTGTATTAGTGGGTTAGCAATAATACGTTCAGTATTATGGGCTAAGATGGTTTGTTTGTTGTTGTTTTAGGTCCTAGCAACATCTCAGGTCATATCAGCACCGGGTAAGATGGTGGGTTGCTGCAAAAGCTGTGCTGCTATTATGCGTATGGTGTATGTGATGGGGGTGGGTGAGAGAATGAAACCCTCCCCCCAAGGAGTTCAGCTTAATTTAGGGACAGCCGTTTCAGAATTAGTGACTGACGTCCGTGGAATTAAATATTAGTCAATCCACTTCCGCTACCACGATCCAGACCTGCCCTGGCCTGATAACCTCGAGGCTGCTCCTAAATAGCCCATCCCGACGGCGAGCCTAGTGTTATCGTGACATCTAGAAGCCTCGCTCTGGTGATTTGTGATAATTGGGTCAGCCCCAGACGCCTGTCTCTGATGACGTCATATACCAGTATGCAGTCAGTGGTGCCCTGATAAAATGAACCGGGCGCGGTGGCGGAATCGGTAGAGCGAAGGCCTCGCGTGCAGTCGATCGGGAGTTGCGTAGCAAGGGGAATTCTGTATTCTAAGCACCCATTATGCATTGGATGGAAGAGTTATTTACTCGCCTAATTTCCTATTCATCATACCTATCTACTAGTCCTAATATGCCCTACATAAGTACACGTTGAACTACTTATTTACAATGCAATGTAAACGGCCAGAAGACAAGTGCCTCAGCGCCGAAAAATAATGTATGTCTGATGAATAAACGCATGTGTGTGACTGGTGTCGCATATTCAGCTCCCTGTCAGTTTCAGCCGTGTGCATCACTTCTGCGCATGTGTCAAAATCTACCAGCATCGTCACTAACCTTATCTATATGTTTTGTATTTGCGTACCAAGCGATTTGTTTCTAGGTGGTTTGCTTTTAGAGATATTTCACTTTTCCTGTATTTTCTGCATGAAGATTGCTCACGACCATTGACAATGCCTTGAGTTTGAGGTATGCGCAGTGCAAAACATTAGTTTTATTCAAAATTAATAGAAATCAAGAATGCTAACCTTATAAATCTAATATAATATTTTTGGTGAAGATGTTTTCTATATGTGTACCAAGCGATTTGTTAATAGGAGGTGTGGTTTTAGAGATATTTCACTTTTATTGTATTTTCTGTATGAAGATTGCTCACCACCATTGACAATGCCTTGAGTTTGAGTCGATGCGCACGGCTGAAACTGACAGGGAGCTGAAACTGCGACACCGGACGTGGTAGTCACCTATTTATACGCAACTAACGCAAGGTCCGCTGGCCAGCCCTCCCAGCTTGGGCGGAGTATTTAATGGCCCGTGACACATGCCTCGATATCGGTCCATGACGAACGCCCGACCTCTCAGGGGAATAAAAGTGTGCACTGACACTCAAACGGTTGTGTCTTTCTTTCCTTCTATGATTGCGAGCTTCAAATACGGAGAACTATTCTCATCACAGATGAACTACCTGAATATAAATAACGGAACATGTTCTAGTCATATAGAGGGGTTGTAATGACCTCACGAGACAATTTCCGGTGGCCATATTGGATTACATATTGTAATATTATGGGAACTCTGCCGTCTGAGCCCCACACCTCACTAGTCTCCCCAGGTGTGTTGTGACAATTGTCTGTCAGTTCCCACCTGGTGTTACTCTCAACAACTCATAAGGAAGAAAGGAAAACAAGTGACACAAGATTGACAGTGAAGAGGTTGTTCTTTATTGGCATCAACCCCTGTTCAGCTACTGGCGACCTATCACCCTAACTCCTTACCAACTGCCCACACAGATCCTCATGACTTTTGCTGGTGTATATATGCTGTGTGTCAGATACAAGGAATGCAGGTGACTGGGCTCACACAACCAGCCAATCAGAGACCCTCCACAGCCTGGGTGGGCGACGCCCTAATAGGGGGCAGCTGTCACTCAACCCCCAGATGGTGTCCATGATGTATCTAGGATGGCTGGGTGTGCTTGCCCATCGGCCCCGTGGTAACAGGTAGATGCAGACAGTTACAATAAACATATATTAAAAATGCCCTTCCCCTCAACTTGCATTGTTTCTGGTGCATGGAGGGAACATTTCACTAATCATTAACTGTCTCTTAAGTATGAACATCACATCACAATCTCGGTCACTATGTGTTATCTATCACATTTCCACATAGGCACTTATGTCACAAAGCGAGTGGGGCACCCATTCCTTCTCTGTTACATAATCCTGGTCCCAACTCTGTCGCCCGAGAATAGTAATGATCTTTGCCACCACACGGTGGGTACAGCATCGCATGTGTTAGCGCCAGGTCGGCGCCAGATCGGCGCCAGGTCGCCGGCAACTCGCCAACCAAGAGGTATGTGCAAGGTCGGTGCCAGGTCGGCGCCAGGGCGGTGCCAGGGCGCCAACCAGTGTTGAATGGCGCTGCCAGAACAGGACGCAAGGAGGTTGCAGGTGCAGCAGCTGCAACCTCCTTGCATCCAACATTTCCGAAATGGACGCCGGGAGCTTGGCGTGCTCCTGATGCCAGCACTTGAGGGTGTAAGGAGGGCGCAATGAGGACGTTTTGACATCGCGAATCGATTGTAAGCAAATGCAGGCCTCGTGTGACTGGGGTATAAAACTATTGGAAAATGGAGATCATCCTGGGGACTACGAGCCACTGAGGGTCTGCATTCACAATGACACATCTTACTGGGGCTAGACACAGTAGAGGGAAAGGGATTTCTCATTTCGCCATGTCCTTTCGACATGCAGTCTATAAATAGACAGCAGCTTCGCCAAATCGATTGGGACGACATGACAGGTTGAATAGAGCGCCTAGCAGTGCGTCATGTCAGTCTGTGCACAAAGATAATGCTGGTATATGATCCGTTATTGCCCGATATGGCATTTTAGGCCTGAGTGACCTTGGATCAGTGTGAACTGTCATCACTGTGAGCGCATACATGTGGATGCATATATGTGGTGAATAACGCATTATACAAGTATCAATGCAAGGGATCATTATACTCGTCACTATATTCCTCCAGAGGCGGCTGCTGGAGTGCCCCCTCCCCCTCCTACCAGCTGTTGGGGTAATGTATACGGGTGGCCCCCACCTCGCGGTGCACACACTCGAGGATACATATATATGTATAGGTATATATATATATATATATATATATATATATATATATATATATGTATATGTATATGTATAAGTATATATATATGTGTATGTATATGTATATGTATATGTATATGTGTAGGTATGTATATATATATATATATATATATATATATGTGTATATATCTTTACGTAGATATATGGGAATCGGTTATTGCATGATAAGGCATTTTAGGTCCAAATGACCTGGATCAGTGTAAACCGAAGCATAGCCGAGATGGATGTGTATGATTGAGGCATTAGGGACTCAAACCCTATGCTATGATGAAAGAGCCTTTATTGAATGATTTTTCCTTAACAGTGCAGTCAATGTTGACAGTAGGGTGTGGAGTTTAAGTGTATGTAAAGGCCCTGTAGGGAGAACGTGAAAAATGTCGAACTTCTCGGCGTAGTATGCAAATTTGGGGACAAGTTGAACGTGGATGCAGCATAGTTGACGAGAACGTAATGTCGGTAACGCGCAGTGATAGCGTCATTCCACGTGAGAGGACAACGTCATTACGCTCACGGAACGTTATGTATGTTATTCCATCGCCAGAACTACGTTACGTGATGTTACATATGTCATGACATGGTGGCAAAACATTGAACGTACATTGAACGTACATTGGATGTACATTCGGCATACGTTCTCCTAACGTTCCCAGTACATGGACGTTTCCACCGGCGTTAATGTGGGTCGACATAGTGGAACGTAGTAGAACATAGTGAGCAGCGTTTGACTAACATCCGCTTAACATCATTGATGTTCGCCGAACGTGTACAGAATGTAGGGCAAACATAAACCCTTACCTTTGAGTCACGTCGAAAGTTTTGAACAGGTTCAAAACCTTGACGCGCGCTGACGTAACACGACGTAATGTGACATAGCTCGACATCAGTCTAACTTCATTCTAACGTCATCATAACGTAACCCAACGTACGTCAACATAATGATGAAACGTGACCATGTCAGGCTTACGTTGGCTTGTTACATCATAGTGTGACAGGGGTATTAACAAATAACCGAAGGGGGGAGGGTTAACAGGTGATGAGGAAGAGTGACAGTGGTGGGTGTGGTAGAGGCAGGGTGAACAGGTTAGTAGGTAGCTTGACAATGGTGGGGGGAGGGTGAACAGGTGAGGCGGTTAGTGTGATGGGGGTGGGGTGGTGGGGGTAGGTTCAACAGCTGAGGAGTAGTGTGATGGAGGGGCGGGTGTGTGGTGGTGTGAACAGGTGAGGAGGTAGTGTGACAGGGGCGGGTGGTGGTGGGGGGGTGAACAGGTGAGGAGGTTAGTGGATGGGGGGGGGTGGTGGAGGAGGGTGACAGGTGAGTAGGTAGTGTGACAGGGGCGGGGTGGTGGGGGGTGAACAGGTGAGGAGGTAGTGTGATGGGGGCGGGGGAGTGTGGGAGGTTGTGAACAGGTGAGAAAGGTAGTGTGACAGGGGCGGGGGGGGTGGGTGGAGTGAACAGGTGAGGAGGGTAGTATGATGGGGGCGGGGGTGGTGGTGGGGGGGAACAGTTAGTAGGTAGCGTGACAGTGGTGGGGTGGGCGAAAGGCGAGGAGGTAGTGTGACAGGGGAGGGGTGGAGGGGGGAGGGTGAACAGGTGGTGGAGGTAGTGTGACAGGGGCGGGGTGGTGGTGGGGGGGGGGGGGAGGGTGACAGGTGGGGCAGGGTGGTGAAGGGGCTGGTGAGGAGGTAGGTCGACAGGTGAGGGTCTGTGTGAGGGGGGTGGAGGGGGAGGGTGAAAGGTGAGCAGTGACAGGGGCGGGGTGGGAGGGGAGGGTGAAAGGTGAGGAGGTAGTGTGACAGGGGCGGGGTGGTGGGGGGGGGTGAACAGGTGAGGAGGTAGTGTGACAGGGGCGGGGTTGGGGGGGAGGTGAACAGGTGAGGCTGGGGCGGGGTGGTGGGGAGAGGGTGAACAGGTGAGGGGGTGAGTAGTGTGACAGGGGCAGGGTGGTGGGGGTAGGGGAACAGGTGAGGAGGGTAGGTGAAGGGCGGGGTGGTGGGGGGAGGGGTGAACAGGTGAGGAGGTAGTGTGACAGGGGCGGGGTGATGGGGGGGGAGGGTGAACGGTGAGGAGGTAGTGTGACCCGGGCTGGGTGGTGGTGGTGGTGTGGTGGTGGTGGTGTGTGTGTGGGGGGGGGGGGGGGGGGCTGATCAGGTTAGGAGGGTAGAGTGATGGGGGCGGGGTGGTGGAGGGAGGGTGAAGGTTGAAGAAGTAGAGTGACGGCGCGGGGTGGTGGGGGAGTGTGAACAGGTAGTGTGACGGGGGCGGGTTGGTGGGGTTAGAGTGAATAGGTGGAGAGGTACAGTTACTGGGGCTGGATGGTGGGGGAGAGTGAACCGGTGAGGAGGTAGAATGACGCCGGCTGGGTGGTGGGGTGAGGGCGAACAGGTGAGGTGAGCAGGTAGAGTGATGGGCGGGATGGTGGGGGGAGGGTGAACCGGTGAGGAGGTAGTGTCGACGGGGGTGGGTGATCAGGTGAGGAGGTAGTGTGATGGGGGCTGGGTGGTGGGTGAGGGGAGGGCATGTTTGGTTCGAGGGGTGGGGGTGGGGGGGATGGGGGGCGCGGGGGTTAGGGCGGTGCGCAGAGTGATTGGTGGGGCTTTTATAACGAAAAAGCAGTCACTATACCAATGTGTTGAAATTGCTCACTCATGGCGGATTTATAGTTTGATCGAAGTGCAGGAAACAAATGTAGGGTTTAGTTCATTTGCGCTCGCAGGTGGCGCACCTGTCGTGCCATCCCAAACCATTGACCCCAAGGGGTGGGCGTGCGACTCCCAATAACTTGGAATATAATACTTACAATTAAATATAATCGAACCAACATAATTAATCCGTCCATTAGTTTATCTTAGTGTAGTAGGCTGCACTTACCTCTCAGGCAAGTAGCCACATAGCGAGGTAGGTGTGGGGAATGTGGTCATATCAGGGAGCCTAAGTGGTGTAATGGTTTGCACACTGCAACGGAATTCAAAGAGGTGTGGGTTCGAATCCTGCTCTAGGCACTATATTTCCCATTGTCATCACCGCTATGACACTGGTTTCTGTTACCATGATCCTGTACAAGCTATTCGCTGTATAGTTGTTGAACCTACCCTGTCTATGTGTAAGTGCACTGCCTGTATGTATGTAATTGTAAGCATAAAAAGACTTGTAGTGGTGGAGTGTAGTGGTCTGCACTGACCTATCAGGCAAGGAGCCGTATAGACAGGTAAGCATGGGTAGTATGGGTATATCAGGGACTCGAGGTGGTGTAATGGTTAGCACACTTGCCCGGAATGCAAAGGGATATGGGTTCGAATCCCGCTCTAGGCGCAATATTTCGCATTTTCATCACACCCCACGACGTTACTATTCTCAATTATACTTCATATGTGTACAGGATTTTCACCACCAACCCATCCTCTGGCGGCAGAGGCAAGAACTACTACTGTGTTCTGTGCGCATGGTCGATGGTAACAGTATACTGAAGTCTTGGTCACCAATCAATTAGTAGGCGTAATCTACGTCGGTCACGTGATGAGGGTGGCCGCTTCTGATTGGACGGTGGTAGTTACTCTTAATCAACCTTATTATGTTGACAGGGACTGGTCCGTTGACTAATGGCAGGTCAACGAAAGAGGGTCTAGTCTATAAACCTCACCCACCTCCCCGTCCGCGGGCTTGGTGTAAACATAAATTCCCATTACAAGCCGTCACGCATCACCAACCCGTGACCGTCACGCGTCATTACGCAATTTTCCGGTTTTTTTAACCGCAGAATATCCATAATGGGCCTCGACATTATGCTGTATGTGGACGACCCGAAGCAACCAATCCGACCATTTTATATCCAGAAATAGCCTTCACATATGGGAGTACTACTTGCACCCAACTCTGATGCCGAGCTGACACCTATTAACAAACAAAAACACCGGAACCGGTCGCCGAATCGGCAGAGCGCAAACTTCCCGTGCGGAAGATCGGGACTTCAATTCGTGGTCAATTCAAACCTTCTTGTCGCTCTTTCACTGAATAATGCCTCTGTCCGTGTAGTAGCGATAATTAATCTTTCAACACTGGCTTTGATTTCAAGGTCCAATAACCAGACGGGATGGCTGGATGAGTTGAGCGTCCGTCTCCTGTTTTGGGAGATCGAGGGATCCGAAACTATGTGATTGTGGGTTCGAACGCTAGTCTAGTCGAACCAATGACTTAAAAATTGATACTTGTCGCCTCGTGGCCTGACACTCTGCAGCATTAAGATAGGGCAAGGACTGGTTGGCTCAGTGTCAGGATCTTGACAAAACACTTATCAGAGTGGGTACATACTGTAGCAGTCATCATCATCATCATGCTGTTGGTCGCGATTCAACAAAGACTGCTTTCATTACTTGACTGCCGCTCTCCATATTTCATGAAAGCTGCCTGCAAAAGTGTTGAAGTGCTGCTGGCTTTTGCAAGTTACCAGTGGCACTCTCTCGGGGATCAAATAGAGGTTTCACACCGGCAAGAACATGTCAAGACAGGCGCAAAACTATTTGTCCCTGCAGTGGCTGGTTGGGAGATGTTGGGAGTTTTATACATCAACCGCCCTTAATGCTGCCACACTGACATGGTTTTCTGTTTGGGGTTTACTCCCTTAGCCTTCAGTTCTGTCAAGAACCTGTACCACAAGGCAGTGGTTTACAACTCTGCAGGGCAGGGGCATCAAACTCCCTGAGGTATTGCTATACCTGCAATACCTTGCATACTTGCATACTGTAGCAGTATTATATGTATAATGAGACACAAGGTGGCAGCACTGACTACATTGATCCCTGTTTGTTAAGAAGTAACACCAGGTGGCAGCACGCTAGCAGGAACAGTTGCTACGGTGGACTGTTTTAACTCTTGCAAGCACACACCCCCCCCTCCTCCGGAGGAAGGATACATGCTACCAAGTTGGTCAGTGACAGGTCACTTCCATTCCGGCCTTGGCGGAATAAACCAGGGAGCACGCTGGGGTTCGATGCTATCTCAGGTTTTCTCCTTTATTCCTTATGTGGAGAGCATACTAAGGCAGACCAGAAGCCTGATCAAAGCAAATGAAAGGAGCACACTGGAAATGGCCGCGAAGGCATGGAATGCACAAACGGTGAAAGAAAGACAAATCCCTGACCTAAAAACGTACACAAAATATCTGTGCAAAATAAAAACTGGGAACCCAACTGAACTGCACTACAAGGGGTCAGGTGATATGTCACAGCCCACCAACTGGACAGGCGAGGGTGGGATAACCGGAAATATAGAAGCCAGATTGCGTATCCAACAACAATATGAATCAAATCAAATTCAAACAAACATAACTCAACCACCTATTACATACAGGCCTATGGACATGTAAATAAAATAGGCTAGTATAGAATTAAGTAGAAAAAGTGGAAAACTCTTCCCAAGAAACCCCAAAACACTAATATAGAACCTTAAGAAAACAACTAACATAGTAATAAGAAGAGAACAAAAATACAATGCCAAGAGGGCCCAACAAAAACTAGCATAGGCTACTAAACATGCCAACAGACTATCTATCTGCTACTGAAATGCAGACAATCAAATAACTTATCAGCAGCTACTGTTTGATAAGACAACACCAACACTACAGCTGGCCAGCATTGAAAACAAGCCTGGGTACCTGGGCTTACATGCTATGGACAGTATAAATACAGCCTCAATAAAAGAATTTAAAAAATGTGGAGCAGAATGCGGTCCATCACAATACTGTATATGTAAAGGTGCAGCCCCTAAGGAAGGAGACATAGGCTCCAATCTAATCATCGGTAGAACGTGGGCCTCGCTTGAGGAAATCGGGAGTTTGGTTCCCGGTCGAGTCAAACCAATGACTTACAAAATTGTCGCTACCTAGCCAGGCACTCAGCAATAATAGGATAGAGCAAGGACTTGTTACTTCAGTGTCAGGATAATGTGGCTGAGTGGGTTATCGGGTTACAGTGGGTGCTGGTGGCCTGATTTCCCAGTGAGGCGGCACTATTTAGTCTCCATGAGTGCACACTGTCACAAGTCGGTACACGCCCTTATATAACCTTAGGTGTTGCCTGGACGTAACAGTCCAACAACCTACCAACAACCAATCAGTTATACAGCACGAGAAGCATCTATGTAGGGAGGGTTAACAGCATGCTGTAGTGGGACTTATAGATCCAGGCTACATCACCCTCTACCAGAGGGTCGATATGGAAACCTTGAAACGGTTTTATTTCAACCCCGATGAAGAGTTTCCCATTCCCAGACACATCGTCTGGTTATGAAGGTCATGGTGAAGGTCATCGGATAGGTGTCTGACAATCAACGGATGCTATCAGGCATTCGGCTGACTGGAAGCTGCCGCTACATAGTTACCTGCTAACCACCTAGTTACCTGTTAGCCACCTAGTTACATGCTAGCCACCTAGTTACCTGATATCCATCTAGTTACCTGATTGTCACATAGTTACCTGATAGCCACCTAGTTACATGCTAGCCACATGGTTACCTGATAGTCACCTAGTTACCTGCTAACCACCTAGTTACCTGATAGCCACCTAGTTACATGATTGCCACCTAGTTACCTGATAGCCACCTAGTTACCTGATAGCCACATAGTTACATGATAGCCACCTCGTTACATGATTGCCACATAGTTACCTGTTAGCCACCTAGTTACATGTTTGCCACATAGTTACCTGATATCCACCTAGTTACATGATTGCCACATAGTTACCTGATAGCCACCTAGTTACATGCTAGCCACAAGGTTACCTGATATTCACCTAGTTACCTGCTAACCACCTAGTTACCTGCTAACCAACTAGTTACCTGCTAACCACCTACTTATCTGATACCCACCTCCTTATCTGGTATCCACCTAGTTACCTGATAGCCACCTAGTTACCTGATAGTCACCTAGTTGCCCTCTAACCACCTAGTTACCTGCTAACCACATAGGTACCTGCTAACCACACACTTACCTGATAGCCACCTAGTTACCTGCTAACCACATACTTACCTGATAGCCAGCTAGTTACCTGCTACTCACCTACTTACCTGATAGCCACCTATTTACCTGCTAACCACCTAGTTACATGCTAACCACATAGGTACATGCTAGTCACCTAGTTACCTGCTAGCCACCTAGTTACCTGTTAACGACCTAGTTACCTGCTAACGACCTAGTTACCTGCTAACGACCTAGTTACCTGCTAACTACCTAGTTACCTGCTAACGTCCCAGTTATCTGCTAGCCACATAGTTACCTGATAACCACCCAGTTACTTGCGAACCAGCTATGTACCTGCTAGTCACCTAGTTAGCTGCTAACCACCTAGTTACCTCCTAGCCCCCTAGTTACCTTATAACCACCTAGTTACCTGCTAACCACCTAGTTACCTGCTAGCCATGTAGTTACCTGCTAGCCACTTAGGTACCAGCTACCCACTTACTTACCTGATAGCCACCTAGTTAATTGATAGCCACATAGTTACTGCTGACCAGCTAGTTACATGGTAGTCACCTAGTTACGTGATAGCCACATAGTTACCTGCTAGCGACCTAGATACCTGCTAACCACCTAGTTACCTGCTAGCCACTTACTTAGCTGATAGCAACCTAGTTACCTGCTAGTCACCAAGTTACCTGATAGTCACCTAGTTTCCTGCTAGCCACCTAGTTACCTGATAGTCACCAAATTACCTGATAGTCACCTAGTTTCCTGCTAGCCACCTAGTTAATTGATACCCACCTAGTTACTTGATAGGCACCTAGTTACCGGATAGCCACCTAGTTACCTAATATCCACCTTGATACCCACCCAGTTCCTTGATAGCCACATATTCACCTATTAGCCTCATATTTAACCTATAGCCACATCATTATCTGATAGCCATTTAGTTACCTGATACCCCATAGTTACCTGATAGCCACCTAGTTACCTGATAGCCACATAATTACCTGATAGCTACCTAGTAACCTGATAGCCAGCTAGTTACCTGATAGCCACATAGTTACTTCCTAGCCACCTAGTTACCTGATACCCACCTAGTTACATGCTAGCCATCTAGTGACCTGATATACACCTAGTTACTTGATACCCAGCTAGTTACCTCATAATCACATTGTTACCTAATAGACTCATAGTTACCTGATAGCCATATAGGTAAATGGCATATCATTTTACTTCAAACTGGACCTATGGTATTGTTTCTGGGCGTGAGGAAAATAGGAAATATTGCCCCTAGAGCAGGAGCTTGCCATTCTGATACTAGCATGTTAACCATTAACTTACCTAGCTTCCCACTTGCTGCTCCCCTGGTAATGCCGAACAGCTAGCTAGGTAGATGGAAGTGTCCATTATGTAAGTCTCTGTTCGGGTATCGACCCACGACCTCTCGGACGGGAGGCCGGTGCTCTAAATATGAGTGCTAAGTGTGTAAGTTTGATGCTCGGTAAAGGAAAGTGTCCATTATGTAAGTCTCTATTTGGGGATCGAACCCACAACCTGTCGGATGGGAGGCGGGCGCTCTGAAGCTGAGTGCTGAATGTGGAAGTATACTCTTTTCTTTCTTCTTTTGTTTTCTTGAAGGTTTATACTGCCTATCATGGATAAGTCTGAATAGACTTGTTTTCACTATTAGACAGTTTGTCGATAGAAAGCCCGAGTCTACACTTTTACCGACCCAAGGGATTTTTAACCTCCCACACCACATAGACATGGTATGAGAGCAACTGGCCTTTGTTGATGCTGTAAGTTATACACAGTGGTGGAAATCCAAATTGGCAGAAGTGGGGCAAGGGGAATCAAACCACTGACCTTCAGATTAGGAGTCCGACCTAGAAAAAAGTCAGACACTCTAAGCACTCTGGCACAGAGAACACCACAAAATCTTACTCGGCCATCAGAAGCTAATGAAGTTCGAGCTGTGACTGACGTGTAGATGATGGAGGAAGCCGGTCAGTACCCTGGTCCCCTGGCCTTTCTTTCAACAGAGGTCACCACTGTGCTCGTTTCAAAGGCCAGGCACAGACGTGCATGAACTTTCTGCTATTCTGACTCACTGTTTGTTTGCACCAATCAGAACAATGTGATTAGCAAAATGGACATTTAAGTGCCTTCTTTAAGCATTGCATGCACAGAGAAAATAATTGATTATGCAATATATATTACTTGGGTATGTTAGACATATGTCAATGAATTATTCTGGATTCTGATTTCAGTCAGAAAATATTGGGAAAGTGATATTTAATCGGATGATCTGAGTCCAAATTTTATAATTTGATTTCTTCATGAAAAAATCCCACTCCACTTCACAGACAGTGTCATCTTGATTTACAAATCCTATTTATTTGTTAAACAATGGAATATACACTCTAACATGTTGAGATCTTATTTTCTAAATGACGTTGGGTGGCATATTGTATGAAATGAGTTATATTAGTTCAGCAAATTCACATCAATGAGTGATATTAGGAGTACTTCTCATAGGCATCGGTTACTCTCACAACACAGTCTTCAGGACAGGTTCCTAAGCAACCAAAGAAAATGTGTTGGGAAGCTGGGTACATATATCCACATCAGTTTACAATCTAATATGATAAATAAACTATCTAAGATGATAATTATGAATGTTCATCTATCATAGCTCCTAATTTAAGCATATGTGTGTGGAGTGGTGGTAAATAGTCCTAAAACATTGTGTTTGAATCATTTTGAACACTACTCTGTTTACAAAAGTATTAGTTCAGCAATTTGCCACTAGGTGCCACCAGCGACCTCTGTGCAGGACCCATGTGGAGGCACACAGACAGCGCCTAGCAGAAAATATGGGAACTGGAACCCGACTAGGTGGTCAGTAGACCCAGCTGGGACCCTACTCAGAACGTAATGAAGCACGAGCTGCCACTGAGGAGTAGATGATCGAGGAAGCCGGCCAGTAGACCCAACTGGGACCCTGTTCAGAACCTACTGAAGCACGAGCTGCCCTTGCGGAATAGATGATGGAGGAAGCCGGTCAGTAGACCCAACTGGGACCCTGCTCAGAACCTAATGAAGATTGTGCTCCCCTTAAGGATTAAATGATGGGGGAATCCCACCGGTAGACCTAACTGGGACCCTGCTCAGAAGCTAATGAAGCACGAGCTCCCACTGAGGAGTATATGCTGGAGCCCTCCTCAGGCAGGGGCTGGCTACCATTACTGCCCCTCAACCCGTAGCACTGCAGGCTTTGGAAATCCTCAGCTCAGAGTTCACTTAAATCCCAGCTGTTAACACGTAATCCATTCCCCATGAGCAGACAATAAAAACCGATTATCTGATTGCAGATAACTATTCAGAAATTAGATTGTAGTAGCAGGCTAGGAGAGACTTTGGAACTGCTTGTGAAATATGTGTGTAAGTCCATTACCAGGCCTGATTAGTTTCAGATTTGATTTGGGATATGATCATTTTATTCAGCGAATAAAGGTATTTTCTTCAGCGCCGAGGCACTTGTCTTCCAGCCATGTTATCTTACCTCCTTTCACATATATATATATTATTATTATTGAGACTTAGCTAGTAACCCGGCGTGTTGTAATAATTGATAACTAATGAAGCACTAATTAACTAATACCAGTCAACTTGCGAAATATTTTGTCATTAACCAAAAATATTCATGGAACATATTTGTGTATTTCATGTAGATATATAAAAACATGTAAATTAACTCCTTATAGAACACATCTGAGCTGACGGTACCTCTCAGATGCATGTTGTTAATGTCGATTAATAACAATACAACATTGTGTGTACAAAGTAGGTGATTGTACAGCAGAACTGCACCATGGTAGGTTAGATTGATATATGGACACTGCATTGATTTCGTTTTTTTACTAAATGTATTTTATTCAGCGAATAAAGCCCTTTGTCAGTGCCAGAGCACTGGTCTTCCGGCCGTTCAGTACAATTTGTTGGTACATAAAAGACAATTGCCTGATACTTATCGACACTTCTTGGAACAAATTGCCTGGTGCTTATCTACAGTACTTGGAACAAATTACCTGGTACTTATCTACAGTACTTGGAACAAATTACCTGGTACGTATCTACAGGACTTGGAACAAATTACCTGGTACGTATCTACAGGACTTGGAACAAATTACCTGGTACGTATCTACAGGACTTGGAACAAATTGCCTGGTACTTATCTACACTACCTGGAACAAATTGCCTGATAGTTATCTACAGTACTTGGAACCAATTGCCTGACACTTATCTAAACTACTTGGAACTAATTGCCTGATAGTTATATATGGTACTTGGAACAAATTGCCTGAAACGTATGGACACTACTTGGAACTAATTGCCTGATACTTATCTACACTATTTGGAACAAATTGCCTGATACTTATTTGCACCACTTGGAACCACTTTCCTGATACTTATCGAGACTACTTGGAAATAATTGCCTAATGCATATCTACACTACTTGGAACTAATTGCCTGATACTTATTTACACTACTTGAAACAAATTGTCCGATACATATTTACACTACTTAGAAATAATTGCCTGGTACTTATTTACACTACTTGGAACAAATTGCCTGATGCGTATGTACACTACTTGTAACTAATTGCCTGATACTTATTTACACTACTTGAAACTAATTGCCTAGTATGCATCTACACTAATTGGAACTAATTGCCTCCTACTTATGTACACTACTTGGAACCAATTGCCTCCTACTTATTTACACTAATTGGAACTAATTGCCTGGTATTTAGCTACACTAATTTGAACTAATTGCCTGATACATGTGTACACTACTTGTAGCTAATTGTCTGATCATTATCTACACTACTTGTAACTAATTGTCTGATCATTATCTACACTACTTGTAACTAATTGTCTGATCATTATCTACACTACTTGTAACTAATTGCCTGGTACTTATCTACACTACGTGTAACTAATTGTCTGATACTTATCTAAACCACATGGAACTAATTGCCCGATACGTAGCTACACTACTTGGAACTAATTGCCTGGTACTTATCTACACTACTTGTAACTAATTGTCTGATACTTATCTAAACCACTTGGAACTAATTGCCCGATACCTATCTACACTACTTGGAACTAATTGCCTGGTACTTATCTACACTACTTGGAACAAATTACCTGACACTTATCGACACTACTTGGAACTAATTGCCCGGTACCTCTCTACCCTACTTGGAAGGAATTATCTGACACTACCAGATCCCACTTGATTCTAAAAAGGCTTCCCATTTATAATGCAGGCAATTTTCACCCCCGTGTTACAGATCTCCAATCAGCCAACACAGTTCCTGTTTACATGACGTGATTCTGTTCTGATTTAAGTCCTATCTGGCACCCGCCATTAGTAGCGACATTCAGCAGATCGATACGGGCTGGTGCCTTGTCAGTCCAAGTGCTGATCGCCGTGATTGGTTAACCACCCCCGATCCACCCCCAAAAAATAATCAAAAGAATCACACACACAAATGAACTATGGCTTATACAGCATATATACACAGGGTAGGTTCAACAAGCATACACAAACAGATCTGAAATACATACATGCTATGACTCAGATATCAGGTATATCTACCAGTGAATTCCATGAAACTTAAAACCTTTGGCTAGACATAAAACAACTAGTCTACACCGAATCATAAGAAACCTATGCCATTACCCTTCGTTTCAGAGTCATTAGCGGCCATCTTGAATGTGAGCCAGTTTTAACTACTTTCCAGTGGTCAGATTTTGGTAGACTTTTCTCCTGCCATTGAATACATCCCATAGATAAAGAAACACTGGAAAACCTTTTGCTACAATGTTTTGCGGGTGTGGGTGTATTTGTACATAACTTGAACCGCCTAAGGATGCATAAGAATTCTTACACGCTACACTTCAGCAGTGACAGCTTCTATTAAATTGCCTCCCTTCTGTGGAGCCACTATTACTTAATATGTGCATCAGCATTTAAGTTGGACACGCAGGATTAAATATAGATGACACTTGTTTTTGTTTGGAAGATTAGGTCCTTCTTCAGACTGTGCAACTTTAAGGCTTCTTTGAGCACTATGCCCTCTGTTCCCGATGACCACCCATGGGTGGACTATTGCTCTACATTATTTGTTTAATACAATTCAATTCAATACTTTGTTTCAGACTCAGCATCATGGCAGTTTAATTAAATTGGTTCATTGTAGGTACATATACAAATAAATGTGAATAACATACAAGTAATAGGTTCAATACTACAATACCAACCGTTATCAAAATGTTGGTCTACATAGAGTAGTTTGTACCAATGCCTCCATATGGCAGAGGTAAATCTGTGATCACTCTCTCCTATTTCCACAAATCCCTGTATTTTAGCATTTTCTGACTTGTCAAGTCTTGTAATCATTGCCTGAGAGGGTAGTGCAGTCGCGTACACTGGTCCTGTTTGAATTATAAGTCTTTTAAAAGGTTTACGTCCTTAAGTTATTTAATGTGTACAATTACATACATGCAATGCAATTACATATGTGCAGTATAAGCTTTATATGAGTATAATTATCCGTAAACTGATTATCATGTAATGGTGCCTCTGGTTTCACCGTATCTGGACATCTCACAACTATTGACACTTAACAACTCAGGCGAATGGACAGGCTCTCTGCCTTACTTGGTGCTGCCTCCTGGCCTATTCAGCTGTCACAACTCAGCCTCCTGTCTGTACCACTCGCTTAAAAATATATATGTAGAATTGTCAGCGTCACAGTGAGTGAGCGCAACGGCCGCTGAGCCATGGGTGAGTAGATGGTGCCACGTGGGGAGGTGAGGTCGTATCAGTAGATGACCTAATGAATAGAGGTAACAAGCCGATGACTTAGTGGTTGGGGAGAAGATGGGATCTTCCTTCTTATTATACTCGTACAATGGCTTATGCAGCATATATACAGGGTAGGCTCAACAAGCACACAACACATAGCTTGCCCAGGATCCAGATCGTGGGTGTGATGGAACATCAACCCTGCATGCACACTGCCTCACTGTCTGGATCACTGAAGTGTGCTCTCCCTCCACTCTAACACCGTCGATGACCTAATTAGGGCTGTGTGCAGGTGCAAAGTCGCATCGCATCCCATTATTCCTGACGTTCCTCAGGAGCGACGCGAGGAGAGGGTTAGAAGGAACGCTGGGTGCCTTGGACTACGTCTCCACCATGTGACGCCACTCTCCCCACCCCTTCCTCCCTCTCCCCTCTCCCCTCTCTTGTTACAGACTCCCCTCCTCCCTCCCCCTCGTTCCCCCACCCTCCCACTCCCTCCCAAACTCTCCACAAACAGGTCCGTTGTTTGTCAGGTTTCCATTTCTTTTAGGTTCTATCAGTGTCCACTGTCAGGTATAATAAATAATGCCTAATCTTATAGACTAGCTAATATAGTGAGGAGAAAAGAGAATTTGGAACATTTTCTATTCTTAGTAAAGAAGACAAGTAATGATAGACAAATATGTACTTATAACATATATTCTCAATTACAAAGGGTACAGTTACATATAAATTCTCAATGGTATGATATTACACTCACAACTGCCTGTGTACTCCATATGGATGATAGATACACTCAGTCCTCTTGGTGCTTATTCTATGTCTCAGTTGCCTTGAGGAGTTGATGGATATAGATTATCCATTGTCTGTGAGCTGTAGCCAACCATACAGGTATAGAGTCTTAGTTGATGATGGATGTACATGTCAGGCTAAGCAGCAGTGATGTGGGAAAAGGCACAACATCCTACTGATGGCCATTGGTCAATATTGTAGAAACTCAGCAAGTTGAATCCATCCCATAAGCTGTAACTAGCCAGATCAGGTTTCAGGCCTAACTGAATTGGATATGTTGATGCCTCAATGTCTGGGAGTAGAGTCCCGAGAGTGCTTGCTTGCTTGGGGTGGTTTGTAACCTTACGATGGTTACTGGTTGCAGAACTGCAACATTATAGAGAGGCTCCAATAAATTGGCCCAATCTTTGGTTGAAGATTAATCTTCAGATGGGGCGGGTGTAGAAGCTGGGAACATCTTTACAATGTTGTAACAGCAAAGCATTGGGGCGGCACTGAATCTCTTTGGTCTGGCGGTAGTTAAGCGCTTGTATCCAGCAGACAGCAGCAAGGGTTTCGAGGAAGGGCGGGTAAAGATGGGTGGAGCGGTGGTTCCAGCCACAAGAACAAAGCGAGAGAAGCGTAAAGGAACAGGGCCCCACCCAAGCACACAACTCCCCTGGTCAGGGGGAGAAGAGTCTAGGAAAGAGAAATGAGGAGAGCTGAGTCAAAGGACCATGTCTATTTGCTCTACGGTGACCAACCAGCGAGCCATAAACATGGACAGAGTAAGAGTAGAAAGTGAAATGCTGGCGGGCTCCCCCTCCTGGAACTCTTTTCAGTCATATCAAGGAGGAGCAAGGCTACATGGCATGGTGGATGAAATGGTAGAGCGCAGGTCTGGCGTGCGGAAGGTCGGGAGTTTAGTTTCCCGGTCGAGTAAATCTAATGACTTATAAAATTGATACTTGTCATTTCCTAGCCTGGCACCCAGCATTAATAGGATAGGGCAAGGACTCGTTAGCTCAATGTCAGGATAATGTGACTGTGTGGGATATCGGGATCATAGTGCTGGCAGCCTGATTTCCCAGTGAGGCTCCACTACAAAGTTGCCATGAGTGTGCACTGTCACAAGTCGGTACCCATCGTGATATGACCTTAGATGTTGTCAGGACATAAAACTCCAACAAGCAACCAACCGCAGTGATAAGTGGAGGCAGCAGGGCGCATTCCTGCACCTGAGTCACCTTGACCCTGGCGTGACCTTGTACCTCATGACGTCGCTGCACACTAGTTCCATCTTCAATAACACAGCAGGTGTGTACGTGCATAGTGCAAAACCCACCAGGTTGTTGTACATAACAGCAGGCATCAAAAGAGTATTCTTGTATCTGGGGAGAGGTGCTTTCATGTGGTATGCAGCCTTCAGTTCTGGCGCATTGACTATATCACTCGGAGCAGCCACTTCGATCCGTATGTCTCCCCGCATGTACGTTAAGTGATGTCTTTAGAATGTAATGCACATCGAAGGCCACACCATCCTGTTACACACCATCAGTAATTAACAAGGCATCGGCTATGTTCTACTACATCATCATCATGCTGTCGGTCGCGATGCGACAAAGACTGCTTTCATTACTTGACTGCCGCTCTCCATTTAGCTCTCTGCTCTGAGAGTTGCATCCATGAGTCGGTCTTAATGTCTCTCAGCTTCAGGTTTCTCTTGATGGTATCCTTGAACTGGAGACGAGGGCGCCCTCTCTTTCTGTAACCAGAAGACAGTTGAGAATAGAGGATCTGCTTTGGTAACCTGTCTGATGACATCCTCATGAGGTGTCCAGTCCAGAAGATCTTCCATAGAGCCGCAGCCCCGTCCATTCGAGTATATTTCATGAAAGCTGCCTGCAAAAGTGTTGAAGTGCCGCTGGTTTTTGCAAGTTACCAGCAGCACTCTCTCAGGGAGCAAATAGAGGTCTCACACCAGCAAGAACATGTCAAGACAGGCGCAAAACTATTTGTCCCTGCAGTGGCTGGTCAGGAGATGTTAGGAGTTCCATACATCAACCGCCCTTAATGCTGCCACAGTGACATGGTTTTCTGTTTAGGGTTTGCTCCCTTAGCCTTTGGTTCTGTTGAGAACCTGTAACACAAGGCATTTGTTTACACCTCTGCAGGGCAGCGGCATCAAACTCCCTGAGGTATTGCTATACCTGCAATACCTGCATACAATACTACACATATGACAAAAACAATAGCAAGATCCTACAGAGTATTCATTATTGGGCGATATGCGTATTAGGCATGATGGGTTAGAACCATGTCGATATTGAAGGGCACTTGCAAGTTTTGCTTTCTGGCTATAACACTTGTCTAGATCCCATGTCGTGTGTAAAATGATTGACTAAATATCTGCTTATTTCCAAATAGCAAGCTCTTCTGAGTATGTTCTGTCGTTGTCATGCTGCAGAAGTGTTTACTGCTATTCATTAAATATGATTTCTTTATTGACATATTAGTGTCATGAGGGAGATGCAAATGGGAAATATTGCACGTAGAGCAGGAATCGAGCCTATATTCCTTTCCATCCCAAGGCTAGCGTGCTAACCATTAACCTACCTAGGTTCCCTGATTCAAGCACACTATCCATACCTACTTGTCTATGTGGCTCCTTGTCATGAGAGTTCTCTCCATTTTCCCCTGTTCCCCACTGCCCTCTGGGACTTGCCGAACTCCGGCATGTCCATTCCCTGATGTTATCTTCCCAGCTCTCCCTTAGGCCTCTAACTCAACGATGTCCTGCCTGAAATATTCACAACCCAGCTCGTCACTACTGCCTAACCACTAAATCATAATCTATGAACCACCAACCTGCATTTTAAGTTGAAGTAGGAAAGCTTGTTTTATTTAACTTCACCTCTAGAGCACATTGAATTTTATCACAGATGTCAAACTTATGATCATTCTGACACATTATTTTGGAGGAAACCCGCTGCCACCACATAGCTACTCTTTCCGATAAGCAGTAAGGGGTCTTTTATATGTACTTTCCCACAGACATGACAGCACATATGACAGCATTTGATGAACCAGTTGTGGACCACTGATTGGAATGGAAAATAGCCCAAACTGCAAATGGGTCCACTGAGCAGGATCGATTGGCTGACCCACACCTTCCCAGGTGGACAATCTACCACCTGAGCTACGTCCCGCTTTGCATGTATGGCAGTCGGCAGCACACACCAGACCCTTTGATGCTAACCAAGGCCACTGACCACCCCTGTAAATCAACATGCAGCACACATCACGTGATACCGGGCACGGTGGCCGAATCGGTAGAATGACGCCTCGAATGTGGAAGGTTGTGAATTTGGTTCCCGGTCGAGTCAAACCAACGACTTATAAAATTGATACATGGAAGCAACATCTGGTACTCGGCATTAATAGTGTAGTGGTCTGCACTGACCTCTCAGGCAAGTAACCACATAGACAGGTAGGCGTGGGGAGTGTATTGATATCAAGGAGCCTAGGTGGTGTAATGGTTAGCACAATGGCCCGGAATGCAAAGAGATGTGGGTTCGAGTCCCGCTCTAGGCGTGGGGGTGATGAAAATGGGAAATACTGCGCCTAGAGCGGGACTCGAACCCACATCTCTTTGCATTCCGGGCCAGTGTGCTAACCATTACACCACCTAGGCTCCCTGATATCAATACACTCCCCACGCCTACCTGTCTATGTGGTTACTTGCCTGAGAGGTCAGTGCAGACCACTACACACACATACATACACAGGGTAGGTTCAACAACCATACAGCGCAAAGCTTGTACAGGATCCTGATCACGGCAACCAGTGTCGTGGGGGTGATGAAAATGGGAAATACTGTGCCTAGAGCGGGACTCGAACCCACATCTCTTTGCATTCCGGGCCAGTGTGCTAACCATTACACCACCTAGGCTCCCTGATATCAACACACTCCCCACGCCTACCTGTCTATGTGGTTACTTGCCTGAGAGGTCAGTGCAGACCACTACACTCGTCCCCCTGGAATTGTAAGTCTTGTAATGCTTACAATTACATACATACAGGCAATGCACTAACACATACATACACAGGGTAGGTTCAACAACCATACAGCGCAAAGCTTGTACAGGATCCTGATCACGGCAACCAGTGTCGTGGGGGTGATGAAAATGGGAAATATTGCGCCTAGAGCGGGACTCGAACCCACATCTCTTTGCATTCCGGGCCAGTGTGCTAACCATTACACCACCTAGGCTCCCTGATATCAATACACTCCCCACGCCTACCTGTCTATGTGGTTACTTGCCTGAGAGGTCAGTGCAGACCACTACACTCGTCCCCCTGGAATTGTAAGTCTTGTAATGCTTACAATTACATACACACAGGCAATGCACTAACACATACATACACAGGGTAGGTTCAACAACCATACAGCGCAAAGCTTGTACAGGATCCTGATCACGGCAACCAGTGTCGTGGGGGTGATGAAAATGGGAAACACCGCGCCTAGAGCGGGACTCGAACCCTTGATAAGTGTAATGGCCCACGGCCCTCCGACTTACCCTTTCTCTCACGAAAGAACACCAAGATTCAATTCAGTGTACGCTTCACCTGGTTTATTGAACCCTCTGCTCTCCGCGGCGTCAGTAGTTGTCTGACCCGCCCCCTGACTCGCCAGATCCCACATCGACTCTATAGGTGTGTGTGGGGGGGGGGGGGTCAACCACACGCAGTAGAGGTCAGCCCAGTTGGGGTCTGACCGGTGGTGACCCGTGCCGCCACCTAGCGCAGTGTAGTGGAACTGCGCGGGTGGCGTCGTAGTCTCCGCTGCTACCGCGTGATAGTAGAGCTCATGTTCAGACTACTACACTGCCCCCCCTAGAGTCTCACCGGTTGCAGAATGCAAACCGATGAGAATCGAGAAATGATAGAAGTCAACATGAGAACTAACTCGAAAGGGAGAGAAGCCTTACAAAGCTATGTATGTATCCTTTTGCGCAATTCCTAGACCTGCCTGCAGCGAAATAGCGATATGAATCTAGCTAGCTGCAAGGCAAACATGTTATCAGTCTAGGTGAAGAAAGAGTCTTTAAATGAGTCGCACAAAGACGACCTCTCCCAGCCTCTATGTAGTTGGTGTATAGAATGTTTTTTGCTGGGAGAGAATTCATACCCCACAAGTGGAACCCCCTCGACAGAAGGAAGCAAGGAACTACTCAGTCCGCCCCCCGCCGCCCCCCATCTCAGAAGAACCGTTAGCGGGGCGCTCCTCCTTCTACGCGGAGCGGCTCCTCCTTGAGCTTCCTCAGTCCGTCCTCCTTGTGCCCGCGTCGCCTGGCCAGTAGATCACAGACGGTATTACACCGCGGACACGTCACGCCGCCGCACCCAGGACCCGTCACGCTCGGTGACCCGCTCCGGTGCAGAGTGCATGAAAGTAGAAGGGCGGTGTTACTTATAACAATTGAGAAAGTCTCCGCAGATACAACGTTCAGGAATGCAATACATTTTATAAGAAGCAATGGGCGCCAGCAAGAACCCGGCCTCCTACAAAGAAAATTACACCCCATGTGCATCCTCCCCTGTTATAACAGGAGCCGACGCACACGCTGTCAATCATGTTCTGCTAGAAGCGCTTACTATAATAGTAATTTTAAAATAAAGAATGCAGCATAAAATAAGAGCCAGGGCGACACTGCATAGGAAAATCTTTTAGTGTAAAATGGACAGTGTCTACCCACCAACTCCCACACCATCGACCACCTCGTTCCACTAAATAAATTTAGAATATAATATTTCCTAATAGTGTGGAACAAGGAAGTCAAAACGGGGTGAAAGTTGAGGAATATTTTTAGAAATAATTTATTTAGTATATAAAAAAAAAATATTCCGACCCCTACTGCAGAAAAATAGGCAGAACACAAGAAGCTAGATCCTCCAATCGGGAGAAAGCTAAGCTCTTCACCATAACATATATCATGAACAATCGTACTGCAAAAGAAAAAATAATATTGGAATAGAGCAGTACGATATGCTAAATACATCATGGTTATCAATGTAAAAATAGCACCGTAGTACTAAAAAAGGTATATACAATATTATATTAGTAACAATATACATATATATATTACAAGACTTACAATTCCAGGGGGACGAGTGTAGTGGTCTGCACTGACCTCTCAGGCAAGGAACCACATAGACAGGTAGGCGTGGGTAGTGTGTTGATATCAGGGAGCCTAGGTGGTGTAATGGTTAGCACACTGGCCCGGAATGCAAAGAGATGTGGGTTCGAGTCCCGCTCTAGGCACAATATTTCCCATTTTCATCACCCCCCACGACACTGGTTGCCGTGATCAGGATCCTGTACAAGCTTTGCGCTGTATGGTTGTTGAACCTGCCCTGTGTATGTATGTGTTAGTGCATTGCCTGTATGTATGTAATTGTAAGCATTAAAAGACTTACAATTCCAGGGGGACGAGTGTAGTGGTCTGCACTGACCTCTCAGGCAAGTAACCACATAGACAGGTAGGCGTGGGTAGTGTGTTGATATCAGGGAGCCTAGGTGGTGTAATGGTTAGCACACTGGCCCGGAGTGCAAAGAGATGTGGGTTCGAGTCCCGCTCTAGGCACAATATTTCCCATTTTCATCACCCCCATGACACTGGGGGTGATGACATCCTGGTCACGGATGTCATCACCCCCACGACACTGGTTGCCGTGATCAGGATCCTGTACAAGCTTTGACTGTATGGTTGTTGAACCTACCCTGTGTATGTATGTGTTAGTGCATTGCCTGTATGTATGTAATTGTAAGCATTACAAGACTTACAATTCCAGGGGGACGAGTGTAGTGGTCTGCACTGACCTCTCAGGCAAGTAACCACATAGACAGGTAGGCGTGGGGAGTGTATTGATATCAGGGAGCCTAGGTGGTGTAATGGTTAGCACACTGGCCCGGAATGCAAAGAGATGTGGGTTCGAGTCCCGCTCTAGGCGCAGTATTTCCCATTTTCATCACCCCCATGACACTGGTTGCCGTGACCATGATCCTGTACAAGCTACATGCTGTATAGTTGTTGAACCTACCCTGTGTATGTATGTGTTGTGCCTTGCCTGTATGTATGTAATTGTAAGCATTAAAAGACTTACAATTCCAGGGGGACGAGTGTAGTGGTCTGCACTGACCTCTCAGGCAAGTAACCACATAGACAGGTAGGCATGGGGAGTGTGTTGATATCAGGGAGCCTAGGTGGTGTAATGGTTAGCACACTGGCCCGGAATGCAAAGAGATGTGGGTTCGAGTCCCGCTCTAGGCGCAATAATTCCCATTTTCATCACCCCCACGACACTGGGGTCGTGGGGGTGATGAAAATGTAAT